>JAOXJP010214240.1:0-11823 GCA_025762735.1 Platanus orientalis
CTACAAGACACATGTGATACACACAATACGTCTTGCGATAAATGGTACAAGGCTTTATTTTTTGTAGTTCATACTCCTATCTTCCCGTAGACCTGCAATGTCGGCTACTATTGCACAAGATTTTGGACCATGGTCACACGCACTTCATTTAAAAGCATGCAGAGGTCACTTAATGTGTTGGCCCTAATACATACTGACATCTACGTGATGATGGATACTCTGTCCAGAGAGGGAATAGATACTTCATAACCTTCATCGATGATGCGTCAAAATACACTTATGTGTACCTATTAAGAACCAAGGATGAAGCGTTTGTGAAATTCAGATCTTATAAAGCTGAAGTTGAAAATCTCCTTAACCTAAAGATCAAAGTATTGAGATCTGATATGGGAAGTGAGTATATGGACTCCGAATTTATTAAATTTTGTGAAGATTATGGGATCCACAGAGAAACATCAACACCTTACACTCCGCAACAAAACGTGATTGTTGAGAAAAAAAATCACACTTTGATCGAAATGGTCAACACCATCCTGATAAGCTCTGGTTTATACTTGAACCTATGGGGTGAGGCATTGCTGACTGCCTGCCATATTTTGAATATAATTCTTTAAAAGAAACTAGAGACTACTCCATATGAGATATGGAAAGGAAGAAAGCCCAATTTGAGCTACTTTAAAACCTGAGAATGTTTATTTCAAGTGAAACTACCACACAAGCATACCTCCAAGGTTAGACCACGAGGAATTGATTGTGCTTTCATTGGATATTCCATGACAAGCAAGGCCTACAAATTTCTAAATCTTAAAACTCATAGTCCACACATAATTGTTGAATCTACTAATGTTGAGTTCTTTGAGAATGTGTTTCCCTTTTAGGAGACCTCAGAAATGGTGGGGGTTGATGTGACAAACTTTAAGAAAAGAGATAGAGCAATTAAGACTACTTTGGTTCTTCCATGAAGAATTATTAAGAAGATGAAGGAAAATAACTTTTGGTGGATCTCCCTCAAGGATGCAAGATAATTGGTTGTAAGTAGATATTCAAGAAGAAGCTTAAACTTGACGGCACAATTGAGAAATACAATGCCTGTTTAGTGGCTAAAGAGTTCAAAGAGAAGAAAGACTTTGATTACTTTGACACTTATGCACCTGTTGTGAAAATTTCAACTATGAAGTTACTGCTTGCCGTGGCTTCTATTTTGTTAAGACCCTGATTATACATCAGATGGATGTAAAGATTGCCTTCTTGAATGGTCAATTGGAAGATGAAGGTATTGTGATTACACAATCCAACTGCATTAAGAAGGTACTTAAGAAGTTTAAGATGCTTGAGATCGTTCCAACACCTACCCTAGTGAATTCCAACTATAAGTTGATGAACAACATAGAGAGTTGAGTATCACAATATAGATACTCACAGATTATCAGCTACTTAATGTATGCCATGTACTGCACTTGCCCTGATATCGCCTTTGCAGTAGGGATGCTTAATAGATATACTAGCAACCCAGGGAGTATGCATTAGAATGCATTGTATACAATTCTATAGTATCTGAAAGGAACCATGAACTATGAAATTCGCTATGACAAGGATACTGCTATCATCGAAGGACATAGTGATGCTACTTAGAACTCTGATCCAAATGTTTCCAAATCTGTGACTACTTAGATTTTCACTTTAGCAGGAAGTGCAATCTCTCAGAAATCCAAAAAACAAACATGCTTGACCCATTCTTCAATGGAGTTAGAGTTTGTTTCCTTGTCTTCGGTAGAAGAAGATGCAGAGTGGTTAAAAAATGTCATAGTAGACGTACCAATATAGGACAAGCCTGTGCCGGACTTAACCATCTACTGTGATAATCAAGCTATAGTCTTTAAGACGGATAATGAGAATTATAATGGGAAATCTAGGACTGTACGCTTGAAGCATAATCATGTGAAGGGTCTTATCACTAATGGCATTGTGGTCATACAATATGTGAAGTTCAAGAACTTGGTAGACCCACTCTTAAAATGCCTAAGCAAGGAGTTAACCTCTAGTACATCAAGGGGAATGGAACTTGAAATCCTATAAGGTGTATTTTTACTAGACACCTAACCTAACTGCTCAAGGTTTAATGGGAAAGCAACCTGATGGCTTAAGGTTTAATGGAAAAACGTGTCAAATGTATCACCTACTTGAAAGCATAAATTTCAATTAATGAAACATGTCCCTTCCTATGGTGAGCTTACAAATGCAATTCTTATAGATGAATGTGTGGTTCTTATAGAAGATATTTCCTATAGAACATGTGTTTATTACCTATGAGTTAAACCCATGGATGATGGAGGATGACAATGTGAATCTCTTAATGAATTCTATAGACCCAGATTGGGTTGGGGCTTGCGAAAGCTTTTGATAGAAGACTCAACTATTTGAGTGTGGAAGCTGGTTACTTCTTATGAGATCTAGGCTGTCTCTAGAGTACTTTAGTAAACTAGGGTATAGCAAGACCTTAAAAGCTAATTTAATTGTGAAAATGAGTAAAGCCTTGCTGGGAGGATTACGCATGTGACAAGTCTTGGCTATCAAAAAACTTAGTTCAAGGATTTATCCACTGACATGATTCGGACATGTTAAAGTCTGTCTACACTATGTAAGGGTTCAAGGTTGACACTATCTTTACTTATGTGCAAGGACCTTACTTAAAGCCTGTTATAAAACCATTAAATAATTGTTTAAAATAAATTAAGAATTGTTGAATATTTTAAACAAAGGGGAGCTGACGAATTGCATATTTTCCATTTCAAAAAACAGAGCATTCGTAGGCCACAATGACAGCTCTGCTGTCTTTCCTCTTTGGTGAAAAATCTGGGCAAATGAACCTCTCCCACCTCATCTCTCTGCCAACTTGCTAATCCTCAATTTCCAGCTCCTAACAGTCCATCATTTTTCACCCCTTACCTATACGCCTTCCAAAATATGTGAAAACATTGTTCCTCTTACTTGCATTCACCCAACGGTTCAGCTGGATAGGTTTGCAAAGTTTGACCAAAACCTTGGGTTGGCGAATGACCTGGAGGTGGCAAATGCTACTCTCCCTCCTCTCTATATATTCAGAACATGGGAGAGGGAGATAAGAAGTTGGTTGTTCTTGGTTTTTGAAGAGAGTTGGTGAGTAAGAGAGCTTAGGAGACGTTGGAAGTAAACTTGCCGCTGAAGACATTCTTAGTGAAGAAGAAGAAGGAGAATCGTGTTTGCTAGGGGTGTCTCTAAAGGAAAGTTCACACTTTCACTTGAACCATTTGGTTCATCTCCTTCTCTCTTCCTCTCTCTACCTCATTCCTTCACCATCATCATTCTCATCTCTTGCGACTAGAGATCTCAGCCTTAGCTTTAAGGTCTCTGGTCTTCCTTTTGATTGTGACCATTGAAAACTCAGCTCCGGCCTTGCAGTCTCCGGTCATCCACTCCTTTAGAAACTGTAATATCTTTCGAGATATTTGCCTACCTCAAAGAGTTGAGTTGACTCGATCTTGGTGTTGTGAAAACACTCCAAATATCTTGAGCATACTCTTGATTCGAGCATTAACTAAATGTTATGCTGTCGAAATTTTGACAAACCAAATTACATTGTGACCCCAGGCTTTAAGTAATGCAAAAGGTTTATTCGTCTCTGTCAGAGAGTGCGATTCCGTAAAGGGACAAGGGTTCTACCTAAGTGAGATTGTCCCGAAGTTAGTTTAGACGAATCCCTTACAGAATATTGGGAGGCCTTGACTATCTTCAAGAAACGCAAAAACGTCACCTTCCCTATCTTGGATGAATCGATATTAAAACAAATAAAAGAAAACTCTAAGTTTGTACTTTAAGTCAAAGTGTGTAAAATGACCAAGTTCAAGGTGCGCAAATGAATAAGTGCAAAATGTGCGAATAACCAAGTGGAGTGCATGAATACTAGCGCGTGAATAACAGTGCGCGAATGAATAATTTTATGCGCTATCGAACTGTGCGCAATTGTTAAAGTGCAATTTGAAGTTCCTCCTAATTGATTTCCCCATCCAGAAAATCAACAACCTGCACTCCATCTCTCACAGTGGGTTGCTCAAACAAGAAAATCTTTGAAGAGAGAGAGAGAGAAAGAGAGAGAGAGAGAGATGGGCCATGTAAAAGAAATCATCGATGAGATCAATTTCTTTAGAAGAGGTTTTGAGGTTTTTGCTGACGATGTTGTCGTTTTTGAACTGACCAAGCTGTGTGATAAGAGTCGATGGCCGTCCATTATCCTCACCATCTTTTCATCCGTGCATCATCTGATAAAATTGACTCACCACCAACCTGGTCATTTGAAGACTTTGCTATGAATAGTCTGGCCCGATGACTGGTGCCTTTGCTACCCAGCAAGGGAGCTCCTTATCCTTCAAGGACCAGACCCCACACTATTGCAAGAGGGATCCAGACATGGCAGCCGCGCCGAAAAACAGGTCAGAAAACTGCTGTCATTGTGGCCTTCTCGCCGCGTTGGCTATTGATCTTCTTAAGAATGAAATTATGGTTGGAAACTTGGGGAGCTGCTTGAGTTTCCCTCAGAATCCTCCATTGATCGCACCGAGGCCTGCTACACACTTGCGGCCTGTTTGCAGAATGCGAACCCACAGTTTTTCAAGAGAAATGGAGCATATTATTTGCCCTTTGTAAGCTACATATGGGATGGATCGTAGCAGGATTGGGGGAGGTGTTGGTGGCCGACTGAATCTGCAGATTGAACGTACCTTGCAATTGATTTTGGCAAGGTATTCCCTGCATTGAATGATTTACTTGGTGTGGAAACAAACTAAGCTACTGTTCGTATGCCAGAATCCGAGTAAAAATACCTTGGTTGGGTGACCGTTGGTGAACTCCGGCGACCTATTAAACAGAGTCATCCGACGTGTACGAATTTTAAGGCCTTTTTTTTTCAAATGTAATAATTTTATAGATAAAAGGTAATAATAATAACGGGGTGGGTGGAAATCTCCTGTGGGTGACGCCGTGACGGTGGTGCACCGAGTACTGGAACAGAGGATTCGGTTCCAAACCGGAGAGCACAACGCCGTCGACAATTCGAATGGGTAGGGTTAGGTCTCTTTTTTATTATTTTTTTATTGTTTATTTTATTTTATTTTATTTTTTAATAAGAGAAATAAACCAGGTTTAGTTGAACCGAACAAATATTGATTAAATATCAGGTCCGCCAAAAGACTTGGTTTATCTGTGGCGACGTGTTGGCTTTTAGAGGCCGTTGCTGTTGTAGAGAATTTGCTCTCCATTTTTCCTCAATAATCGGCTCAAGCACCTGAGCGTACCGCATATAAAAAAATAAAAAAAAAACCACCAATTGTAAAATACAAGCCAGGCTTGGGCAAAATATATTTCTTATAACCATTCTTATTATCATATATATATATATATACATATATATATATATATATATATATATATATAATCCCATATCCAAATCCCATATCCAATCCCCTCAGGATTTGGTATGCCCCGGCCCCTTAAAGAACGTCTCCACCTTGCGTTAGGGGCAGACACATCCCATTGCCACTACTGAAAATTTTTATTTTCAAGATTACTTCGGTTACCCCTTGGTCTTTTTATGTCAAACATTGATGAAAGCAAATAAATTATGCCATTGACACAGTTGATATCAGTAACAAAAATGAACACATCATCAATATTTAGACTAATAATCTCATGATTCTCCAATGGACTTTGTATAGACACACATGCCACAATCATTAGATTTGAATCAATTTTTAAGAAAAATACTATTAAACTTATCATGCCATTATTTCTGTATTTGTTCAAATCCATATAGGATCTCATCAACTTCCACACTTTCTTTTCATTTCCTAACATGAAAAATCCTTTTGCCTACCATTTATAAATTCTTTTTCCTGTTGGAAAGTAAGGAAGATAGTATTTACATTCATCTAATGTATATTCAAATTCTTTATTACAAACAATGTTATCCTAATAGTTAATATCCTTGTTGTAGGGGTATATGCATCAAAGTAATTAATCAGGCCTTGAATTTTTCAATTGAGCCATTTAGTATAATTTTTTTTTTTTTTTTTTTTTTCCCCTAAAAATCCACTTACATCCGATTGGTTTACACCCTTGAGGTAGGTCCACTAGGACCTATGTATTTTAGGTTATGGTTGAGTGTATCTCACCTTCTAATACTTCTCTCCAAAAGAGGTTGTGTCATGTGATAACATGACTTCTTAGTAGAATAATGGATCTTTTTCTTCTAGACAGATAACATATTTAGAACCAAAGTCCTTGGGTTTTTATTATTATTATTATTTTTCTCTTGTACTCTATTAAGGTTTTGTATTCTTTGAAACACTAGACTTTTTTTTTTTTTTAGATATAGGATCTTTTACCCCCACCATTTTTAAAAATTCTTATATAAAAATATGTTCTCAAAGAATAATACGTTTGTGGGCATAGGCACAACATTTGGAGCAATTGTCTCTAGATTAAGAAATTTGTGAGCCTGGCTTGTCAGATAGTGTCCAATAAAAGAAAGATCAATTCCTCTTAGTCCAACCTCTAAGGTATGCTCATTTGGTAAGTTAACATGAGTGAAAAATTTCCAAACTTTAAACAACCAAAATTTACTTTTTTTCCATATTCATATCTCGTAAGAAGTGACACCTATTTTCTTTTGAAAAACTCGATTTTGTACATGGCATGCTTCCAACAAGGTTTCTCCTGATGGACTTATGGATGTGCTTAAACATATCAGCATTGTATTGACCACTTTGTTAGGATGCAATTATTTCTTTTAGCTACTCTATTTTATTGTGAGGTATAAGGAACCAATATCTCTCTTTTAATAATGTTATCATTATAGAATTTGATAAATTTAGATTCTCCATATTTATCTCGAGCGATTATCAAGACCTTGCTTATATAGATTAGGGATTTCTCAACTTTTGTCTTGTATGACTTGAACTTCTCAAATGCTTTTTCTTTTGTCCTTATAAGATAAACATAAGTGTATTTAGATACATGATCAATGTAAGTCATGGAATATCTTTTTTCTTATAGAGTGTCAGTCTTCTAACACATGTCACTATGTTCTAGATATAGTACATTTGATTATCTTTTGATACTTTTAAAAGAGCTATGTTAATTTTGTACTAACTACACAAGATGATTTCTTTATCATTTGATAAATCATTAAATTAACAAGTAATCCCAAATCTACCATGTTTTAATTTTATTGTTCTAATCTACCATATCATATTTATGCAGGTTGGGTTTAGATCTCATGGGAATATAGTTGGGCTAATGATATATCTTATGGTTGGCCTAATGATCTATCTTACTGGATTTTGGTGGAGACAAATAAAAATAAAGCTTTTGTTGTTTTTCTAGACTTTCTTTGAAAATATATTAGTTTGATTGGTGGTTTGAAAATGTAAGTTTCCTGGGATTATGATAGTAGTTGTCTTATTGGAAATGAATATTTTAGTTGAAAATATGGGGGATTAATAGTCAAGGAAAAGAAGAATTTTTTCTTATTTTTTATATAAGCTGATGCCCGGTAGAACAAGAATACACACACAAGTGGTAGGAAAACTCACCACCCACAGGAATCCATTCAAGGGATACATAGCAAGATAGATATGCTCACCACTCAAGGAGCCAACAAAGAGATACAAATATTACCACTCTAAGAAAACCACCAAGAGATACATAACAAAACTTTCCACCAATCCGGAAATCCACTGAATGGATAAGATTTATTGAAGAAATCCTTCTTCAAAAGACAAAGGTTGATTCTATTCAATATCTCAAAATTCTTTGCAAAAACCATACACAACTAGGCCTTATATAGGACTCAGACTT
Organism: Platanus orientalis; assembly: GCA_025762735.1. Classification (NCBI taxonomy): domain Eukaryota; kingdom Viridiplantae; phylum Streptophyta; class Magnoliopsida; order Proteales; family Platanaceae; genus Platanus; species Platanus orientalis. The sequence goes on from JAOXJP010214240.1 coordinate 7,891, forward strand.
GGAATAACCCTCCAAGTAGAATAAAGTCTTCTTATATTTTTAAGATAACAAAAATAGAATTTCAAGACTCAAATATCTAAGAAACTTGACAATAAACTTGAGATACAACTTTCTAGAACATAAAAACAAACTTTGAAATGGGAAAAGCCATAAGAAACCTTAAAACTTGCAACTTCGGGTTGACCATAGCTAGCACATACAACTTTTAGAAAAATAGTTGTAACTTCCTTTACAGAACTCCAATTTGCATATTGTTTAAGGCATTCGAAACTACACTCATAGATCTTTCCAATGACATATGGAGTGAAGTCTAATTAATACATAGTTGGTATAGGCGTGACTAAGAAGTTATCCCAAAATTGTTGACTGAGAAGAGTTCTAGAACATTGCCAAACTGATGACTTGCCTTGCCACATCAGTTATAATGCCATGGGACATGTCGATGTTGAGATCTAATGTGTCATGGGACACTCCGGTGTAAAGCTCCCTTGGTTGAAAAAACTCTCTCTTGAGTCTTGTTCATCTTCTTCTTCATGATAGGGCAAAGGGTCAAAGACATTGAAAGTTGTTGAAACACCAGAATGTCCCAGAAGCTCAAACTTGTATGCATTTTTTCCAATGCATTGAAGCACTTTGAAATGTCCATCAGTTTAGGGCATGAGTTTATCATAATGCCCATTTGGAAAACATTCCTTCCGAAGATGAATTCACACCAAATCACCTTCATTGAATGTTGTTGATTTTTAGTGTTTATTAACTTGCTTTTGGTACTTCTTAGTTTGTTTGATAATTAGATCTTGAGCTTGCTCGTGTAGCTTCTTCATATTCTTAACTCTTTTCCCAACATCTCCACTATAGTGTTGAGTAGTAGGAAGTGGTGCCAAATCTAAAGGACTTATAGGATTCTGTCCATAAACAACTTCAAATGGACTACAATCGGTTGTTTGGCTAGTAAACCGATTGTAAGTAAATTTAGCTTGAGCTAGGGGGAGATCCCATTGTCGAATGTTTTTAGCTACAAAACTTTTCAAAAGATTTCCTAAACTTTGATTAACAACCTCTGTTTGTCTATCAGTTTCTGGGTGACAAGTTGAGTTGAATTGAAGTTTAGTTCCGCACTTCCGCCAAAGAGTGCACCAAAAGTAACTCATGAAAATTTGTATCTCGATCTGAAGTGATGGTTTTCAGAATACCATGGAGTTTAACTATCTTTCGAAAGTAAAGATCAGCCACATGTGATGTATCAAAATTTTTGCTACAAGGAACAAAATATGCCATCTTAAACTGTCGATCTATAAAGACCATAGTAGAATCCTAGTTCCTTTGTGTCTTTTGGCAATCCCAAAACAAAGTCCAAACTAATATCTTCCCAAGGCTTTTTAGAAACTGGAAGTGGTGTCTATAATCTGGTATTCTAGCCATGACTCTTGGTAATGTGATAAATTCAACAACGCTTTGCATGTCATATGACACCTCGTTCCATCTTTGGCCAATAGAAAATTTCTTTGGCAAGAGCAAATGTCTTGTCTCTTCCAAAGTGACCAACAAGTCCACCACCATGAGATTAAATGTTAATGACATTCATCAAAGAGAATTATGGAATACATAAATGGTTTGCTTTGAATAGATAAGACATCTTGCAACAAAAACTAATGATAAGGACCTTTGAGCACTCTTCCTATACCTTAGCAAAGTAAGAGTCTTCTTTGTACAACTCCTTCAAAACCTCAAAGACCAAGATCTTCACTTCCATAGTAAAAAGCAAGGAATTTTGTTGGCTTAAAGCATCAGCCACTTGATTTTGAACACCTGCCTTATGCTTGAGAACAAATGAAAATGCTTGTAGGAACTCACTCCATTTGACATGTCAGTTGTTAAGCTTTTGTTGACTATTCAAATACTTCAAAGCTTCATGATTAGAAAATAGGATGAATTCCTTAAGGAGGAGGTAATGTCTCCAATAATCTAAAGTACGAACAATGGCATAAAATTTCTTGTCATAATTTGAATATTTCTTGTGAGAATCACTCAACTTTTCACTAAAGAAGGCAATAGGCTTGCCTTTTTGGCTGAATACCATGCCAATGCCCACATTAGAAGTATCACAATCTACCTCAAACACCTTGTAGAAATTCGGTAAAAAAAGGATAGGAGCTGTAGTCACCTTTTTCTTAACCAGCTCAAAACTCTTTTTAGCTTCATCTGTCCACTTAAAAGTACCTCCCTTCAAGTATTCGGTGATAGGGCCAATGATGGTGCTAAATATTTTGATGAATCGTTGATAGAATGATGCAAGACCATGAAAAATTCAGATGTTATGAAGTGAATAGGACTGAGCCAGCTTATGATTGCCTCGATCTTGCTTGGATCTATCTCTATCCCCTTGCTTAAAATGACATAGCCTAAAATGATAAGGCTATTGGTGAAGAAATGGCACTTCCTCAAGTTGGCGAACAACTTTTTCTCTCTTAAAGTGTTGAACACTTGTTGAAGAGGCTTGAAGTGTTGTACCTTATTCTTGTTGTACACCAAAATATCATCAAAATATACAACAATACAATGTCCAACAAAAGATCTAATGACATGATTTATAAGGCGCATAAAAGTACTAGGTGCATTAGAAAGTCTGAAAGGCATAACCATCCATTTATAAAGGCCATCACTTGTCTTGAAAGTTGTTTTCCATTCATCTCCCATTCTCATTCGGATTTGATGATAGCCACTCCAAAGATCTATTTTAGAAAAGATAGTGGCTCCATGAACTTGGTCAAGAAGATCATCAAGGCGAGGAATCGAAAAGTGATATTTAATGGTAATCTTGTTTGTGCCAAAAGACTTGTCTATGACATTCTCTCCCATTTGTTTGGTTGATGCCCTCATCAACACCACCACACAAGTGCTCACTTAAGCATGCACACCCATTCCTTCGCCTCGATCACATTCAATCATTGCTTAGTGCTACATTGAACTTGGCTCGAAACCCCTGTACACAGTCTACTCCATGACTAACCATGGTCTTCAAGGCACTTCAAGTGCCGCTTTATACGATCCATTACACAAAAACACACCAATGTACATTATTTGTTGTGTATGTACACGCTCTATTTTGCACCAAAGTCTACACATGGACTCTTGCTTGACCTAACAAGCACACTCATCTGCACTTAACCTTGAAATTTATAGCTTCAGACTCTTATGAACACGGCTTAGCCAACGAACAAACCTGACCCAACTCCACTTTGCTCTAGATTCAACTCAATTTTGCCTTGCACCCAAGGTGTAATACCCTATACCATGACACACATATTAGTGTACACATGTCATACTTAGAATGCTAACATAAGTCATATAAGTTCTGTACATACATAGAATCAATTTAATGCACATATGCTGATCTGCATGTTGGACAAAATTTAGAAAGGAACTAACAAAAATGTAGAAAAAATCTATGAGTGAAAGTTATACCTTTGGATAGGTATGTAAGTCTAGAGTCCTACGCAATAAATGACAAGCAAAACAGACACCAAACGAAAAAAATTAAAAGTAATTTACTAAGCAAGGAAAAAAAGGGTCAATGACATGATAATTTCTGAAGCTGTCCCAAACGGATGACACAACTTCGTAAGTCAATATTTATCAATCCCATAGGAATCACCTTACAAATAATATATGCTTGGAAAGATTTATGAGTCTAATTTCCAATGCGACAAACGGTGAGTGAATTGAAGTTTCCTAGAAGAAGATTTTTCGAAAAGTGTCTATGTCATATGGTATGGTATGAATCAGTAGATTTTGGGGTAACTTTATAAATACACCAATAAATATGTAGAAAGAATTAGAGAGGAATCCTTATGGATTTAGAAAGATCTTGAAGTCTAGTTTCCAACAAAAAAAATAGTGAGTGAATCTGAGTTTTGTAGAGAAAGTTATGAC
>JAOXJP010214251.1:0-11823 GCA_025762735.1 Platanus orientalis
GTATCATTTTACTTTTTGGGGGTGATGTGACATCTCCAAAAAGTGAAATGATGCTCCCCTTGTGTCTCGTTTCACGACGTCGCACAAAAAGGTCATCGCAGATGATGTGAACCGATCGGAGACTCGGAGGTTGTGGTTTGAAGCGGGCAGGCGAGACGTGACAGAAGTAACACACAGCTCCTCCTCGTTCTACCGTTTGATCGGATGCCACTTGCTACTGAGCTTCCACCTGGAAATGTGGGCCCCAACTGATCTTCACTCCACAACTTCTTCGCTATAAACATAAAATTATTTATTAAATAAAAAATCGTTCCAACTTCCACCCTCCCACGAACCCCTGTTCCTTTCTTCTATATAACAACAATCCAAATACCCTTCTCTGTAACTAATCTGCGACGAATTTGAAGGCTTGAAATCTCCCACATCCCTCTTCCCATTCGCCATGTCTCTTCGCGGGCTTCCTTCAAATGTACAGGTTTCTATTTTTAATCTTTCTTGTTTAATTTTAAATGTTTTGTTTTCTATTTATAGTTTTTTGATTGATTTTATGTTTGAAATTAGGCGTTTTTTTGTTTTGTTTTGATTCATCAGTCATTACATTATCATTATAGAATAACTGTGGTTTAACTTCATCACAAATGAAATTCTCTTGATCACTATGGAATAAAATTGAAAATCATTTCTATTTGATCACCTCTTTTTTGGGTAGATTGATCATTACCTTTATATTTATGATGAATTTGAATGAGTTCTGATTGGTTGAGATTATGTTTTATGGGTGGGTTTTCTCTGTAAGTTTTGTTTGTCTCATAATAATTTAGATTCAATACGTCATCTTATATTTTGGTCTCGCTGGATTTCTTATTTTTTTAAGTCGTGGGAGAAGTACTGGTTTGGGCTTTGGGGAGCTATAGTTGATTGTTAACAGTAGGTTGAGCATAGATATTTACAATTCTAAGAGGCTGGGGATCGATTTTGGAAATTTCAGTTGATAATTTCAATAGGGTGGTGAACTTTGTGGTGTACAAAGTGTTCTGACAATTACTTTTGAGAAATTTGTTTGATACATATTGTTATGTACCATGTAAGATTGAAGGACATTTAAAAATATCTCATGTTTTTGCTGAATGAAAGGAATCATGGGTATAGGCTTGAGTTGACTCCTGATAGTTATACCGCAAATCCCAGTTCCAGATTCGAAGCGTTTTGCAAATTATTGAACTGCGAAATTCATGATGTGTCACGAGGCAAAAGATTTTCCAGCAACAATTTTGGCAATCTACTTCAAATCATTTTCAGTTCTAATATCATTCACCGTTCTCAAATCCACTCGAGCGGTTTTTGTAGTCCCATTTGTGTAATTTTGATGAGATTGAAGTTAATGCCTACCAAGACAAAGAAAATGTGCTACTGTTAAGTTGCAAACTAATTTTTATTTATTTTATTTTTCTTATCACGCATCTTGTTGTATTTATGTTTCTCAACTACTCGATTCATGTGGACAGGGGAATTCCAGTGGTACATGCTTGCAGACAGATAATGGTCATATGGATTCACTTCCTCTCTTGGATTCAGTAAAGGTAGTGCAGGAGTTCCTTCAACAGCCACCTGCCAACGCAGTTGATGAGCATCTTGTTGAGTTCTCTGAGGTTTTCAGAAGTAAGATCATGTTTGTACCCTTGGAATACTGAATAACTTCAATGAACATAAAGTGACACCATCTTTATTAGTTTTCCATAAACTGGGCAATTAGGCGGAATTGAAGTGGAAAAGATTGTATAGTTTCATAGTAGTTTTATTACTCGAATAAGTAGGGTTAAGCTCCCACAATTTAAGACTAGGAGTAATCATCTACCTATCCTCTTAAAACACTTAATTTTAAGTAGTCAATACAAGAAGCTTGTATTCTGCTAGTGATACCTGATTTAGTATTTAGTTTTCCACTTACATGTTTCACATCTTTGCGGTCTAATACATTTCTGTTTTATACTGGTGTACATTAAGATCTGGGGAGGCTGTTGCTATAACTAGTTGGCTAATGTTTATCGATTTGAATGAAGATCAAAAGGGGAAGTCTAAGCTATCATGATCTTTTCCTTACCTTTTATTTTATAGGATTTCTCACTTCCTTCTTTTAGTACAGCTGTTATGCATTTTATATTTACGACAAAATTATACATTTAAGATGTTACTGATAAAATGTAAAACTAAAATTATAGTTTATTTATTCTAAGGAAGATTATATGTAGTGATTTGGATGGATAAGATCATTTGTTCTAAGACATCAGCATATTGGGCTCATGCCTAAAGAGGCAATTGTTGACGTACAGGAATGCAGGCAATACAGTTTGCTTCCTGATTGTCACAATGGTGTGTCATGGGAGAATCAAAGGAAAAGCTAAGCTCAGTCAGAAAGGTATGAAGGAATACTAATTGACATGTGGCCTGAGCTCCTGGCATGACATGCTGTCAATGCTAACAAAACTCTAATGGACATACAAGTACGAGAGAGGATCATTGTTTATCCTTGATCTTACTTGAACTTGCATGATTATAAGCAAATATGCATAGTGATGTTATTGGAATATAAGATTCCTCTGCTTGGGGAGATTTGAGGTATTTCAAGCTTTTCAACTGTGCTCAAAACAATTGTTTTAGCCCAATATGACCTGAAGTGATTTCCAATTTTGGAATAGATCAATAGTTGCTGATTTCTTTCCATTTGAGTATCCAGACACGTATATTTAGGTATAATGGACAAGAAAAACATATATAACATAAAAAAAGAGCTGTATGAAAGAGAAAGAATTCATAGGAGACACTATGAATAATAGGGATGGGAATTTCAAGAATGTTTCTAACGGAATAATAGTACCATCATCAAAATGTCAAGGATGATAGAAGAAACGACTGAGTGATGCCCTGTGTAAGAATGATGTCTTATTAATTAGGCCCATGGCGTAATTTCTGAACAATCTTTTCTTGCTGAATTAATATGAAGAAATTTTTCGTTGTCAATACAATTGGGCCGCCCTAATCTTTTTTTTTTTTTTGAGAGATAATTGGGCTGCCTCATTGTTAGCAGATGAAGCAATTCATGAGACATTAGAAGAGTACAACTCCTTTTGATCCTTCCAGAAGCGAATTAAGTGGTTTAAGCCAATATCATACCTTCAGAAAGTATGAAACAGACTAGAAAAACGTATTGTTGTGTTTGTCTGATATAACATCTGTTCGTCTTTTGAGATACCTAGCAAATATGGACTTTGTTGTCTTAATGCTGAGATTAATTGGGGATGGATTGAGGTATTTGATGAAGCAATGCGATCAAATAATTCTACATTAAAAAAGCTAATTTTGTTCTGAGATACAAGGACTCCTGCTGTGAGATTAAATTTCAAGTTTTAGTTAAATATGTTGGAACTATGAGAGTTATATCTTACTGTTATCAGATCGAAGAAATTTAATTCCACAATTAGTGGTGTTTAATCTATAATCGAACATTTGGAGTATAGGAAATACTTCGCTCAATTTCATCAGCAAAATCCAAGTGGAATGACAATAGTCATCCTCCACAAACGAATAGGGGAAGCTATTTAAGGAAGCAACTAATTTTGGTACCACACCTTAGAATGAACAATAGAAAAAGTAAAGCAGCCGAACAAGCAGCAGTAGCAGTGATAACCTAATGGAAATCTTGTGGCTCAAAACATTTCTAGCAAAGGAATTTGAAGGTTGAATAAGGGTATCTTCATCTCTCAGAGGAAGTATATACTTGATTTGTTGAGGGACACAGGAAATCTATGTGCAAAGCTTATTGGCACATCAAAAGATTCTTTGAAATTAGAGTATCAAGTTCGAATAAGGGTATATTCATCTCTTAGAGGAAGTATATACTTGACATGTTGAGGGACACAGGAAATCTGGGTGCAAAGCTTGTTGACACATCAATGGAAGCAAATCTTAAACTTGATTGCCTACATGGGGTATTGTGCAGGCTGATACTCAAAGCAGATCGTCTGGGGCTGTTAACTGGCTGTAAAGTGTCCAATGAGACCCCCTCCATCCCTCTGATTCAATTGTTCTTTTTACGTGCTGATTCTGTTTAGGTGCAGAACTTGCGGAATCTTCTATTATTATTTGAAGTGTCCTCAGGCTTAAAGATTAATGTGGGGAAGAGAAAGCTTATTGGAGTTGGCCTGGTTTGGAATTTGGAGCACCTTATAGAGGTCTTTGAAGGTCAAAATGAAGCCCTTCTGATGCAGATAACTCCAATAGGTTGATGTATGTTCCACCATATAAAAGAGTTCGCTTCAAGAGTGAAGAAAATTCAAGTTTTTAGAAGAGTTTGGGTACTTTTAGGAGTTTTCTTAATTAATTAGAGTGTTTTAGTTGATAAGTTTATTATTATAAGGCTATTAGAGCCAAGTTTGAAAATTGGTAGAGTTGGAATTAGTTTAGAAGAAATTTAGGACTATTTTCAGATTTTTTTGGGGCTAACTGTACAAGGGAGGGGTATTTTGGTCTAATTTTGTTTTTTTATATATTATAAATAGGTCATAAATACCTCTTGTATGACAGTTGAAGAAAATTATGAATTGAGGTTGTTTTTTGAAGCCCATGGTTGGCTGATTATCTCTTTTTATCTCTCATGGTTAAGGTGAACCATCTTATTCCTTCTTAATCTTTCTTCTTCCCTTCTATTTTCAAATTTTTTCTTATTTTAGAAAATTTCTACTTCCAATTTTACATACTTGTTGTAGATTTTAATTTTCTGCTATATTTTCATTTAAGAATCATAAATCTCTATTTTTCTCTTGTTCTTGAAATCTAAAATTTTTATAGCAGCCTTATTCTTGATATTTCTATCTTTACATTAATCTCTTCTTATTCCTTTGTTTTTTCTTCCTTTTAATCTTCTTCTTGGATACTTTTCTCTCTTTAATTAGTTAAGACCTAGTAAACGCCCTTCTCATATTATTTTTGGGTCTTTTCAAAGGGACTCATAAAATTACTTAGGGCCTTTCAAAGGATTTCTAATTAATTTAAGGCTTAAACCCTAACCTTTGAAATCATCCTCAACCTTGTAAGAATCCATCTCTTGATATTCTACATCAAATTTGGTATCAAAGCAAATGTTTTCCAATTATTTTTTATTAGTTAGGATCCTTTCTTGACAAAAGCCTAACTCATTCAATTCCAAAATCCATGGTATTTAGATATTATCTATTTAGGGCCTATTTTCAGGTTTTAAAATCATTTTAGGGCCTATCCTAAAACTGTGGAACAATCACAAAACCCCTTTCTATCAATTTTTATGGATTTCTCAAGATCCTAAAATTTTGAGGTTTTCTCCAAAGAACCTCAGTGTGGATAAGGACATCATTCAATTCTTCTCTTGAGATCCTAAAATCTTGTTGGGTTCTTTATATTATTTTAGGGCTATTTTAAATCCTTTTGGGGTCTTCTTAAAAAGGTTTACATCACCCTAAAATTTTCAATTAAGTCTTAAATTTTTTGAATCATACGCTATTTTGGATATGATGTCTCCTTCATTCTAGAAGAATATAATGCATTTGTACAATCCCTTTCTGAATTTGAATTGTAAATACAACTTAATAATGTGAAAAATAATCTTTATTGTGTACGTAAATTTTAGAGCCATGACACGTGGTTCGACCATTATGTTCAATGTCATAAAGAAATTCTTCATGCGGAGATGGAAAGGCGGAAATGGATTCATGTATTTCTAGATTTAGAAAAATGGTTCATAGCTATCCACAGGAAGTTTGAGGCTGACAAAGAACAGGTCAGGAACGAGGTGAAAGCTAGATAGGAACAAACAAATGCCGAATCAGGCGCTAGGATTCAAGCCATTGGGCGACGTGTGGATACACCGGTATCAACTCAAGTTTAGAATTTAAAGAGAATTTCTACATTTGTGCTATTCGTGTAAATCCTAGAAGTCCGAAGAAGAGCCAGACAAGGAAAATGCACAACAAACCAAGTCCATCTATCAACTTTTAATCCTAGGTCCTCCTTCACATGCATCACCACTATTGCGGAGTCCACCTAGATTGGTTACATCAAGTGGTAATGTAATGTGAGTCAAGCAAAATTTGAGGGAGAATTTCTTTCCACCCCAGGAGAATGATGTAGACAACGCTAAGAGGTTGATGTATTTTCCACCACGTAAAAGAGTTTGCTTCAAGTTTTTGGAAGAGTTTAGGTACTTTTAGGAGTTTTCTTAATAATTTTATAGTGTTTTAGTGGATGAATTTATTGTAATAAGGCCATTAGAGTCAAGTTACAAAGTTGGTAGAGTTGGAATTAGTTTTTAAGAAGTTTAGGACTGTTTTTAAATTTTTTTAGAAAATTTTTGGGCTTACTGTGCACAAGGTTTAAAATCTCGTTATCGCGACTCATATCGAAGACCTGAGAGACAGTGTTATCTCGCAACTTATCGCGGAGAGACAGTATCCGAAATCGAGAGACGATGATAATTAGGTTAAATAAAGGAATTTTGATTTAAAACTTTATGATTTGATTGGATAATCACTAATTCACACTTAGGAATCATTAGATATAGGAACAATCATCTATGATGGTTGGGAGAACCGTCACCCTTATGGCATACGTTGTCGCCTATGAAATCTATGAAAACATTATATAAGCCTTAAAATTTTTGAATGAAACTTTAGGAAATGTTATAATAAACATCATTAAACACTTATATACCATTATACTTCATTACACACTTGGGTATTAATAGTTGAGAATCAGTACCTTCGTGACACTCGTTATCGCACATGTCTAGAATGTTAAGTGTTAGAGGTTGATATATAACATTATTCATTGCACAATAAAGCTACAAATCCATAGACATAAAACATAATCAATGTTAAAAATGTATAACTCAAACAATAATGCCATTCTCCTTCATTGCTAATGCAAAGTATTACAAAAATATAAGTTTACAATAGTAAAACTAGAGAAATATAACATAATGAGATAAAGAATGGTATGATAGTTTACCAATGACAAGACTATTGTCAAGTGCCAACCAGCTCAATCCTCATCATAACCACGTAGAGTTTCAAGGAGGCTAGTAATCATCATAGCTATCCTTATCATGATATTGCTGAAATTGTTGTTGTTGCTGCGATTGAAGTTGAAACCGCTCTCCTACTAAGCATCAATAATCCTACCATGGGATATTTGGATTACGCCATGCCCGATAGTCATAAACATATCTCTTTTATATAAAATCATCTACTTTCAAGAGCATCTCATACTGTGGAAAGCCGGACTCTATAAATTGAGGATGAGAAGTAGAACTAGAATGAAAACCCCGATGGGTCTGATGGGCCCTTGAAGCCCGACCCTCATGATCAAATGATGATGTGGATGTGGTAACAGAATTGGGCCTATGTACTAAAGGTGGCCCTACGTACTGCTGCTGGTAACTAGGTCTAAAGCCAAAAATAGAATTAATCCATGAAGATCTCTCTTGAATCTGTGTACTAGTAATAGAAGATTGGGGGAATTGAGGGAAGAACCCATGCTGCTGCCCAAAAAAGGCTCATGCTATCAAAAAATCAAGCTAACATGTTAGTTGTGTGATTGGAATCTCTCTCCGCCTCCTGATGTCTCCACCCTCCCCCCTGACTCTCACCTGTCTTCTTTCACCCAAATTTTAGAGGAGTTAGACGTGGACGTGAACCATGATTTGTATCATAAGTGGCATGGTCAAATCTATCCTCTCCTGTGAATGGGTGGGTCTCTGTGTCTGACTTTGACTCGTCCCACCTCCACCATCCCCTCTATCATTATCATCATTATCCTCATCCTCCTCCTCCTGGACCTCCTCTCCTCTTCCATCACCTCCTCCTCCACATCATCACCAGATTCACCACTATCTGAGGAGCTAGCACCAGCAATAGCCGCACTCATATACTCATCATCAACTAATCCGCCTGTAACTTGGGGATTCGGTTGACCCTGTGGCTGGTTCCATTATTGTGTTTGCATAAATGCATCCACTTCTACGCTCATTTGACTTGCTATATGTGAGCTCGGTCGTCCACTTTCCTCATCCAATACTGGCACTCTGACTTCCTTAACCTAATTGTATAGTGGGTCATCCTCTCCCTCATTGTAGAAAATCTTTGCAAGATTGATGGGGCTGGTGTGCTCTTCCATATTTTGTTCTTTTTTTCTGCTTGCTTCAATCTCAAGCGCAAGTTGTAACGGACGAACACAAGTTTTTGAAGTCTCTCATGTCCAAGTCTATTTCATCTTTTATAGTGGATGAGATTAAATGTGCTCCAATTCCTCTCGCTATCGGAGGAAGATGCGGTCTGTGATAAGATATAAATGACAATCTTCTTGAGGTAGGGTGCTTGTGACCTATGCAATACCCACTACTCAGCTGTAAAAAAAGAATGTGTATAAGCAATTGTTGACTGCAGCCCCAAATTTCTTTAAAAAATGACATAAAAATAAAATTACTAGGAGCTGTCTTTTATCGTCCTACCTTTGCCACACCTCGCATAAAAGACCCAGTTGGATCCCTAAAATACCTTATTTGAAATTAGAAGACTCTAAAAGTCAGTAAAGTAAATTGCATAGTGAAAGAAAATAAAAAAAGGTCAATTAGTAATTGCAGTTACCTCATTAAAAGAGCCTTTGCCTGTATATTGGGATCGGGCTTAAGTCTCACAACAACTATTTGTAGAGCCTCCAACAAAGTTGGATCCATTCCAATATTATTGAAGTATTGGTATTGAGGATTGAGATAGTATGCTAAAAATCAAATAAATACATAACCTTTCAAAACCCATCCTTAACCAATAAACAAATAAATATAACTTATGTAAGATAAAATAACTTAACTGCCAGATGTAATGGATGGATAAGCATCTTCCTTCATCGAGTTTTAATGATCTCTATGTAGTTTTTGTGACCTCTTAGGGTAGCTGCCTTAATTGCTTCTTTCATTAACCGGATGAACTAAAAAATGTATCCCATGGTTGATTTTTTGTCTCCATCAACCATCCTTAGGACCCTCACCACTAGCTCTAATATGTTCACTACCATGTGATACCGATCCCAAAAGGTATGATTACACACAATTGATTCGATTAATCATCCTTCCACACTATTATTCACCCTATAATCATACCACTGGGATGAAGTAAACAATTGCTTTAAGCTAACCTTCTTGTTTATAATACTTTGCAATGATATGTAGTTGGTGGCAAAGCCTGTAACACCTGGCAATACGACATCACCTCCACATCTCTCTCTCATCATAGCCAATACATAACCATGGTTATATATGAAATTGGTGACTGTCCTAGCATCTTTCATCGCTCTCTTTACAACATCCATCTTTCCCCTGTCTTTAAGCATGAGGTTTATGCAATGGGTTACACATGGGGTCCAAAATAGATTATGTTTTTCCATTAACTTCTTTCTAGCTTTCTCGAAATTGCTACCATTGTCTAACTATTTGGACCATATTTTCTTTGTCAACCTTCTTAATAACATTCTTTAATAAGCCACATATGTATGCATGGTTCTTGATAACTTTAGATACCTCTACAGATTTCAAAAACACGGTGACACCATAATAGTAAACCATAAAATTGATGATTTACTATCTCGTAGGATTAGTTCAACCATCACACATTATAGTCACCCTATACTTTGGCAATTTTTTTTTCAATCCACCTATACACTTGTGAAAGAGTTCCTTCTCATGGTCCAGATACTTCCTCATCACCTCATATATAGTGGGTGCCTTTACATTCGGCCCAGCCTTCGCAACCTTATTTATAAAATTCTGAAGGAAAGGCCCTGTAGTTGTGTTGACTGCAATTCCATGAAAGAGTGAAAATTTTGAATATGCTTGGTCCACCTTTTGACTCATAGTCCCCCAGATTTTGTTTAGCCCTCTTTGCTTGTGTTCTTGGGAGGGGCACAAAGTAAGATTAATGGGAATGATCGTAGGACGATCTCTCATATTAGAAGCTCGATTGATCACATTACTCCCACCAGTGCCACTATCATAACCACCCTTGGACTTGTCCTATCACCTATTGCTGCGGATGCCATTACCACCATTACCACCAACATCCTTACTAGGTCTCCTGTTACCGCTGCCCCCTCTCTCCTCATACGTAAAAGACCCAAAATTAGGCCTAAAAGAGTGCATACGTCGATGCTGCTCTCTCATGCTAATCTACCAAGCTTGCTCTCACTGCTTGTTTATAATGCTTCCTTTGCTCATTTGTCTGATGATCAGATGGATATTGTATTCCATCATCATTATCACTATCCACATCCACATATCCCTGTGTGACCTTCCTCAATGCTGCATCTTTGTCAATCTTTTTCTTTTTACCTGCCTTTTTCTCTGCCAAGTGATCCTGCATTTGTCTCCTAATTTGGGGTGAAACTCTCACAATGGGATACCCCTCTAGGTTGTCCACCGCCTAAATATCAGTCGAGTAATCCTACCACCTTGCATATGTTTCCTACAAAAGTTACATTTTGTTTTTCTTCTATCCCCATCAATTATAATGCCATACTATCACCCAATATCTTCCCCCTCTTCTGGGATACTACGCAACCGGCAAGACATATTTAAAATCCTGCGGATAAAAATAAATTATATAAATAAATATACAGGATAAGTATAAGTGTGTAACATAATGTAGCTAAATAGCACATATAGTTCAAAATGTTCTACTACACTTATACATGAAGTCATGAACATGAGCATTAAACCACATGTTGGATGTAAATTTCTAGTTTTTTTTTTTAAATAACTTTTTTTAATTAATTTTTTATAAAAATATTAAAAAAATACAAAAAAATAATTGAATTAAGATAAACATACTTTTTGTGTGTTAATTTGTTTAAATATGCCTTTTGAATTTTTTTTCTTGTTTTTTTGGCATTTTTCGTAATTTTTTAATTATTAAATAAATACATTTTTTTTCTTCAGAAATCTACCAAAATGACATATTATTTGCAAAAAGGTGTGTAGTATGCCATATAAAAAAACCAGACTAAGCAATGCTCATTTAATATAATTTTTTGAATTTTCTTTAATTTTTTTATTTTTTCAAAAAAAATTAATAAATATTTTTCCCAAAAATCATTTTTTTCCATGAATGTGTAGATTTATAAAAAATGTATGACATAAAAAAATTTACAAGGATTGGAAAAAAAATAGAGACTTCCGAAAATTTTGTTGAGATTTATGGTTTTGGGTTCAATCATTTGATCTGGCTCAAATCTAGGTTCTCCAACGAAATGGACTCAAGTAGAGTTCTAGATTTAGTTTCTAAAAGCTAAATCTAGCAAGAAATTGTAAAAAAGAAAAAAAATATTTTTGAAGGTTTTAGAGTTCTGCGATACGGGGGAGGTTTCTACTGCGAGACGCGAGACACCCTCTCTTGTGTATCGCCTTATATTTAAGCCAAAAATGGTAAAAATGTCAGGTTTTTGTATTGTCAATGTCTATGCACAAAACAATGTGTGCACATGTAGTGGTCAGGTTGTATAGGACTTTATGATGTAAATTAAATACCCATGTAAGTCCAAGAAGAGAGTCCGAGAAAGCACCAAGAAGATGAACTTAATGCCGGAATGACCAAGACAAAGAGACTCAAGCATTATTGAAGAATCGCAAGTCTCATGTGCAAGCAACCTCAAGAAAACCACAACCACAACCACAACAACAACAAACAGCCTTATCCCAACTATTTGGGGTCGGCTACATGAATCCTGTTCTGCCATTCCGCTCTGTTT
>JAOXJP010214262.1:0-25761 GCA_025762735.1 Platanus orientalis
ATTCCTCATAGAGGATAACTTATGTTCTACAATAGTTGTCTCCAAAAATGTCATGTGTAACTTTTATTTATTAATGTATCTTATAGTTGTCTTAGTAGGTAACTTGTTTGCTGGATATTACTCCCCAAAGGAACGGAGGGGCTAGGTTACAGAACAGAGGGCTTCGATTACGGCCACCTGATGTTATATGGTATGTGATCAGGACAATCGTAGATGCACGGGAGAAGAGGAACAACGGATGAGGGATAGGAGCCCACTCGCTATATTTTACTCGGCTTTGTGTGAATGTACTTTTTAGAACAATAGAGTTCATTTGGAGAAGAGATGAATGTCATGGTGAAGCTCTTCAGGCAGTTACGATCATCATCGTTCTATTGTATTACAACTTGCCTACGCTCTTTGGAACTCATTCTTCCCATTGTCAATTTTTTAGTTTAAGTTTTGAAGAATTGAGAGTTCATTTGCAGAGGAGATGAATGTCATGGTGAAGCTCTTTAAGCGGTTACGATCATCATCGTTCTATCATATTACACTTCCCTACACTCTTTGGAACTCATTCTACCCATTGTCAATTTTTTAGTTTGAGTTTTGAAGAACTGAGTGTTAACCAACGGCGATCCGTAACAACCTCATGTTTGTGTTCGAGCCAACTGTTTTTCCTCTAAAAAACAGAGACGGAAGCGTTAATAACCATCATTGTTTGGGTTAAACAAACTGAGACGTTGACAACCAACTCCGTTTGTCTTCAGTTACGGAGCTGTTACTTTGAAGACGTGGACGTAAACTACGCTCCACTCCGTCTGTGTCGGGCCCACCTCTAAACAGGGTACGTGCCTAAATATTATTGGTGGTATATGACAGGTGTATGTTAGAGTGGTGTAATAGATATAGTCTGCCTAAACACAAATGAGTTGTACCTATGCAACTAGAGCTCGAGAAAAACTAGTCAACTTGTCTCCATTAGTCTAAACCCCAAACTTATCAAATATTGTGCTCAAAAGCTGTCATTTGCCTCTATCGGAGCACTAATGTCCTTGATATCCAGAGGGTGTAAAAAGGAATCTAGCTATATAGGATTGATAAAATTGTCACGCCCGATGATCGATATATATTAGTATACCAAAAAAAAAACTGTTGGCCCAGCCTGGTTGCCAAGAATTGTGTAAAAAATAAAATAAAAGAATAGAAATTAAAATAAAATCCCACAAGAAAAGGAAAGAAAAGAATCATAAGAAAAACATGAAAAAGCCAACTTGCCGTGATAAACAGACAGCTTAAAAATGATTTTTTGATAAAATTTTGTCATGAGAAAATCTTTTCATGCCAACCAGACTGCCCTTAGAGAACTGAAAATCATTCCAAGAGATTGTATATAGACCATGCATCAAAGCAAAGATTGTTTTAACCAATCAAATGAGTTTTTGACAAAATGGAATCTTGAGAATAGCGGCAGTCTCCACATGATGGTGACCGAACGGAGATGCCAAAATCTTTGGTAGTCTTAAACCCTAAGAGTATCCCACAGGCCACAATACCGGCAAAATCCCCCAATAAACGCTCCCTCCAAGGACTCTTGTGATTTATGCATGTAGGGCCCTCAAAATGTCATATCACCAAGACCACCAACACACTAGATGACCTAAGGGAGCATGCTGCCTATGAAAATACGTGATATCTTAGGATACTTGTTGGTGACACCAAAGTCAATCCCTAAGACCTATATGCAAGAGTATTGATGGTTCGATGTCTTAGGGCCCTTGAAATGGCATATTTTCTTGGCCAGCCATATCTGTCTATCAGATTGAAAAACAGAGAATTTCTATGTGATTGAAAATATGAGAGAATTGAATATTGGTCATAGATTCCCCAGTTATTGACCTCATAAAATCTAATTTTTGATAATAGTAAAAGGATCGAGTTCGAAACGCATTGTTTTGTCAAATCCATAACACAGGAATTAAAAACAACTACACCATTGCACTAAGAATAACAAAGCTACCAAACAATAAATCGGTGTGGTCCAAGTTATCATAAAACTTGCACAACTTAAAAATCAAGCATTTTTTGTGGTTCTAAAATCAATGGTATATCACAGTTGAAAGAGATAAAAAGTAGCATGATGGCCCTAACAAAAATCTTATATGAAAAAAAAATGATCGAAAGCAGTCTTTCTGAAGGTAGAAAATCCTGAAGGTGCAGATCTAATGCTACATACACATACACCAGATCAAAATCTTCTCAATTCTGAAGAGCATTTTAACCAACTTTCACACTCTTCCTCTTGCCTTCTCCATAAGAAACTCCGTTCAAGATATCCTTTGACCATAGTCTTCTTAATACTTACTAATCATGCTACTACCTTTTGTATTGGAAGAAATGATAATGCGTTAATCATGATGATTAAGCCTAAGCAACAGTGGTCTTAAAAACTCATTGACATTAAATTATTAAGGCCTCTAAAATAAGATATAGAACCTCTTCTCCATGGTAAACTTCTTGGAGGAGATCCCAATAATGGATTCGTACAGATTATGATCTATGGTGGTTAAATCTTAAGGCTTGGATCTACTACATATATCCTTCATGAAAAGTTCTAGTTATGTCAATGGGTTATCTTCTTGTAAGGAGCCTCTTACTGCCTCAATTTTTTAATTCTTTTGAAACTTAAAAGGATGGTTTCATATTAGTTTAAAAACCATTAGCTTAATATATTAGTATAGCTTACATTAAATAATTAATCGCATTGGTTAAAATATCAACCAATTACAGAAGTAACCAATTTAAAAAGTTTACTTATAAAGTAAATTTTTTATATAAAATTTACTTTATAAGTAAATTTTTTACATAACAATTCATGACCTAATTTCGCCCACACTATGCATGCTACTAATTACCAAATAAACAATATTTAGTTAAAATGATACATTAATAAAAGAATTATAGGTAAAATATAGCTGTCTGATAGATTATAATAAATGGAGTGAATGTAATATTAATGACTGTTATATTATCCTTTAGTCATAAATAAACGTAAAGCCATGTTAATGCACTTGATAAGACAGAACGAAGGAATATTAAATGCTTTAGCATTTTCACTTTTCAATAACAAGAACCACTTGTATTTTAAAATCCTAAAAAACCCTTACTTTTACAAGCAAAAAAGTGACACAGTTTGTGAAGTTCGTCTTTGTAATCCCGTTATCTTCTTTATTTTTGAATCAAACACATTTCTTCAAAACTAGATTTTTCATTTTTGTCTCTACATTTCACAACTCAGTGATTCACGGCCTCCTCCATCTCCATGCAATTGTGATATACTTATACAATCATCATAAATACCAGCATTGAAATAATGAACAAAAAAGAGGGAAATAAATGGAAAATATAGAAGAATTGTGCGGTTTTCTTTTCTATTTATTGAAGAAATCGAAAGAAAAATAGACCTGAAATGTTTACTATTGAGGGGTGAGAGTAAGCATATCATTTATGTGTTGGCTTATGTGGAGTTGCTATATATATAATAGGGTAAGGAAATCCAATCATTGAGGTAGTTGAATCCATACTAATATATAGATTTATAATTAAATTCATTGAATTGGATCACAAAGAGACATTGAGATTATATGAACATAAGAATAAAACCAAAGCTAATATATTTCTTAATATGGAGATTCCATATCTCAATCTTGAGAGGTCTGTATTTCTTGGGTGTATTATATTTATTTCTTAGATTTGCCAATCAATGATACCCATTGGGCTACATCATGGGCATTATGGGTGTAAATGCTAAATATGGAATCTACTACTCTCCTTAATTGGGTAAAATAAATTGAAAAAGAAAATAATAAAAGTGCACAACTACATGAGCAAACATAATAGTGCATCTATAAACATATCAAAATAATCCTACGGTTTTAAACATGATTATAATTAGTCATAAAGGTAGATATGGATTTTTCTAATACCAATTGAGGGAACTAATATTCTAAACTTTTTTTCTTTGGTTTGAAAAAAATGAAAAATTACATAAGATCCCAAATGGAATTTCTATGTCCATCAAAACGCAAATTTTGAAAAATATCTAAAAGCACTCATCCCCTTTAGCATTAACAACGGCAACGTTGGCGGCTAATTGTCTTTGTACCTTATGTCATTCCCTATGTACAAAGTTTAAGTCCATCAGAGAATGAAAAAAACAAGGGATGTGGTTTCACCTTTGTGTTTCTGCAAAGTTCCGCACGTGTGGGTTTGGGTACACAACTCTTATAAATGGTACGAAGTTATGCACCTGGGGACTTGTGGTGCACAACCCCTACAAATGATATAAGGTTACGCACATGTAGATTTGTGGTACACAACTCCTTAAATTGGTATAAAGGTACGCACGTGTGAGATTATGGTGCGCAACTCCTAAATAAGGTATAAAGTTCTGTACATGTGGGTTGAGTGCACAACTCCTATAAATGATACGAAGTTGTGCACGTGGGGGCTTATGGTGCATAACCCCTACAAATGATACGAAGTTACACACATGTGGACTTGTGGTATACAACTTCTAAAAATGAAATAAAGTTACACACATGTGGGCATGTGGTGTATAATTCATAAAAAAAGGTACAAAGTTACGCAAGTGTACGCTTAGTGTACAGATTCTAAAAATTGTACGAAGTTATCCACGTGCGGGTTTGTGGTGCACAACTAACAAATTCGGTACAAAGTTTTGCTCATGAGGGCTTGTAGTGCACAACTCATTCAAATGGCCCAAAGTTATGCAAGTGGGAGCTTATGATGCACAACTCCTAAAATTGGTATGAAGTTACACACGAGTGAGATTATGGGGCACAACTCTAAACTAAGGTTCGAAGTTACACATGTGTGCTCTTGTGGTGCACAACTCCTAAGTAAGGTCTAAAGTTACACACTTGTGGGTTGGGGTGCCCAAATCCTATAAATGGTACGAAGTAGTACACATGGGGCCTTGTGGTGTTCAACCTCTCCAAATGGTATGAGGTTACGCACATGTGGACTTGTGGTGCACAACCCCCAAATTTGGTACAAAGTTATGCTCGTGTGGGCTTGTAGTGCACAACTCATTTATGCACATGGTGCCTTGTGGTGCATAACTCCTAAAATTAGTACTATGTTACGTATGTGTGGGATTTTGGTGCACAACTCTATAATAAGGTTTAAAGTTACACATGTGTGCATTTGTGTTGCACAACTCCTAAATAAGGTACAACATTCCACACGTGTAGACTTGTGATGCACAACTCCTAAAATTGGTATGAAGTTACGCACATGTGGGATTATGGTGCACAACTCTGAAATATGGTTCAAAGTTCCACATCTGTGTGTTTATAGCGCACAACTCCCAAATAAGGTACAAAGTTTCATACATGTGGGTTCGGGTGCACAACTCATATAAATGATACGGAATTATGCACGTGGGGTCTTATGGTGCACAAACCCCAGAAATGGTACGAGGTTATGCACGTGTGGATACGAGGTTACACACGTGTGGACATGTGGTGCACAACTCCTAAAATTGGAATGAATTTACACACGTGTGGGATTATGCTACATAACTCTAAAATAAGGTTCAAAGTTGCACATGTGTGCGCTTGTGGTGCACAACTCCTAAATAAGGTACAAAATCCCCCACGTGTGGGTTGGGGTCCACAACTCCTATAAATGGTACAAAGTTGTGCACGTGGGGGCTTGTGCTGCACAACCCCTACAAATGGCACGAATGTATGCACGTGTAAACATGTGGTGCACAACATCTTAAAATGGAAGAAAGCTACGCATGTGGGGGCTTGAGGTGCATAATTCCTTAAAAATGTACAAAGTAATGCAACTATGGGCTTGGTGTACAAATTCTAAAAATAGTACGAAGTTATGCACGTGGGGGCTTGTGATGCACAACACCTAAATTTGGTACAAGGTTATGCTCGTATGGGCTCATAGTACACAAATCGTTCAAGTGGCTAGAATTTATGCACGTCTAGGCATGTGGTGCACAACTCCTAAAATTAGTACAAAGTTACGGACGTGTGGGATTATGGTGAACAAATCTGAAATATGGTTTGAATTTCCACATGTTTGCGCCTGTGGTGCACAACTCCTAAATAAGGTACAAATTTCCGCATGTATAGGTTGTGGTGCACAACTCCTAGAAATGGTATTAGGTTGTTCACGTGGGGGCTTGTGGTACACAACTACAAAAGGTACCAAGTTATGCACGTGTGGATTTGTGGTTGCCAACTTCTAAAAATGGCACAAAGTTATACATGTGTGGGCTTCTGGTGCATAATTCTTAAAAAGGGTGCAAAGTTACATAAGTGTGAGCTTGGTGCATAAATTCTAAAAATAAAAAGAAGTTATGCATGTGGGGGCTTGTAGTACACAACTCTCATATTCTTCTATACAAAATTATGCTCGTGTTGGTTTCTAGTGCACAACTCATTCAAATGGCCCGAAGTTATGCATGTTTGAGCATGTGGTCCACAACTCATAAAATTGGGAAAAAGTTACGCACGTTGGGATTATGGGGCACAACTCTAAAATAAGGTTCAAAGTTAGACATGTCTGCATTTTTTGTGCACAACTCCTAAATAAGGTCCAAAGTTCCGCATGTGTGGGTAGGGGTGCACAACTCTTATAAATGGTACGAAGTTGTGCATGTGGGAGTTGTGGTGCACAACCCCTGTAATTGGTACAACGTTACACACGTCTGGACTTGTGGTACACAACTCCTTAAATTGGTACGAAGTTACACATGTGAGGGCTTACAAGGGAAAACTATGAAATAAGGTTCGAAGTTACACATGTGTACTCTTGTGGTGCAGAACTCTTAAAAATGGTACAACGTTACACTCATGTAGGTTTGTGGTGCATAATTCCTAAATAAGGTACAAAGTTAAGCAAGTGTGGGCTTGTGGTGCACAAATTATAAAAAATGGTACGAAGTTATGCACATGGGGGCTTGTGGTGTACAACTCTCAAATTCGGTACAAAGTTATACTCGTGAAGGCTTGTAGTGCACAACTCATTCAAATGGCCCGAAGTTATGCATGTGGTATCTTGTGGTGCACAACTCCTAAAATTGGTAAGACGTTATGCACATAATGGATTTTGGTGCACAACTTTGAAATAAGGTTCGAAGTTACACATGTGTGCGCTACTCCTTAATAAGGTACTAAGTTTCATACATGTGGGTTGGGGTATACAACTCCTATAAATGGTGGCTAGTGGTGCATAACCCCTATAAATGGTATGAGGTTACGCACGTGTGGACTTGTGGTGCACAGCTCCTACAATTGGTACAAAATTTTGCATGTGTGGGATTATGGTGCATAACTCTGAAATTAGGTTTGAAGTTCCACATGTGTGTGTTTCTGATGTACAACTCCTAAAAATGGTACAAAGTTCCACACATGTGGGTTAGGGTGCACAACTCCTATAAATGGTACGAAGTTGTGCAAGTGGGGGCTTGTGGTGAACACCCCTACAAATGGTACGAGGTTACGTACGTATGCACTTGTGGTACACAACTCCTTAAATTGGTATGGAGCTATGCACATGTGGGATTATGGTACACAACTCTAAAATAAGGTTCAAAGTGACAAATGTGTGCGCTTATGGTGCGCAACTCCTATATAAGGTACAAAGTTTCGCACGTGTGGGTTGGGGTGCATAACTCCTATAAATGGTACGAAGTTATGCATGTGGGTGCTTGTGGTGTACAACCCTTATAAATGGTATGATGTTACGCACGTGTGGACTTGTGGTACACAACTCCTTAAATTGATATGAAGTTACACACATGTGGGATTATGGTGCATAACTCTAAAATAAGGTTCGAGGTTCCATATGTGCGCACTTGTGGTGCACAACTCCTAAATGAGGTACAAAGTTCAGCACATGTGGGATGGGGTGCACAACTCCAATAAATGGTACAAAGCTATGCACATGGGGGCTTGTGGTGCACAACCCTTGCAAATGGTACGAGGTTACGTACATGTGGACTTGTGGCACAAAACTCCTTAAATTGGTATGAAGTTATGCACATGAGGGCTTATGGTCCACAACTCTGAAGAAAGGTTTGAAGTTACACATGTCTGCGCTTATGGTGCATAACTCGTTAATAAGGTACAATGTTCGCTCGTGTGGGTTGTGGTACAAATTTGTGCACATGGAGTCTGGTGGGGCATAACTCCTATAAACGGTAGGAAGTTACGCACATTTGGACATGTGGTGCACAATTCCTAAATTTGGTATAAAGTTTTACACGTGTGGGATTATAGTCCACAACTCTGAAATAAGGTTCGAAGTTCCCCATGAGTGCCTTTATGGTAAACAGCTCCTAAGAAAGGTACAAAGTTCCACACGTGTGGATTGGGATGCACAACTCCTATAAATGGTACGAAGTTGTACACGTGGGGGCCTGTGGTGCACAACTGCTACAAATGGTCCGAGGTTATGCACGTGTGGACTTGTGCTACATAACTCCTTAAATTGGTACAAAGATACGCACGTGTGGGATTATGGTGCACAACTCTAAAGTAAGGTTCAAACTTATACATGTTTGTTCTTGTGATGCACAACTCCTAAATAAGGTACTTGTGTGGGTTAGGGTGCACAATTTCTATAAATGGTACGAAGTTGTGCACACGGGGGCTTGGGGTGCACAACTCCTAAATTTGATACGAAGTTTTGCACATGTGAGATTATGGTCCACAATTCTAAAACAAGCTTCAAAGTTCCACATGTGAGGGCTTATGGTGGACATCTCCTAAATAAGGTACAAAGTTACTCACGAGTTGGTTGGGGTGCACAACTCCCATAAATGGTACAAAATTGTGCACGTGGGGGCTTGTGGTACATAACCCCTACAAATGGTACGAGGTTATGCATGTGTGGACTTGTGGTACACAAGTCCTTAAAATGGTACAAAGTTGCGCACATGTGGGATTATAGTGCACATCTTGGAAGTAAAGTTCGAAGTTACACATGTACGCGCTTGTGGTGCACAACTCCTATATAAGGTACAAAGTTATGTACTTGTGGGTTAGGGTGTAGAACTCCTATAAATGGTACAAAGTTGTGCATGTGGGTGCTTGTAGTGCACAACCCCTATAAATGGTACGAGGTTACACACGTGTGGACTTGTGGTGCACAATTCCAAATATTGGTACAAAATTTTACATGTGTGGGATTAGCATGCACAACTCTCAAATAAGGTTCGAAGTTCCACATGTGTGTGCTTGGGGTGCACAACTCCTAAATAGAGTACATAGTTCCTCACATGTGGGTTGGGGTGCACAACTCCTATCAATGGTACGAAGTTGTGCACGTGCAAGCTTCTGGTGCAAAACCCCTATAAATGGTACGAGGTTACGCATGTGTGGACTTGTTGTAAAAAACTCCTTAAATTGGTACGAAGTTACGCACATGTGGGATTATTGTGTACAACTCTAAAGTAAGGTTCAAAGTTACACATGTCTGCGATTGTGGTGCACAACTCCTAAATAATGTACAATGTTCGCCCGTGTAGGTTGGGGTGCACAACTTCTATAAATGGTATGAAGTTGTGCACATGGGGGCATGTGGGGCACAACCCCGACAAATGGTATGAAGTTACGCAAGTGTGGACTTGTGGTGCACAACTCCTAAATTTGTTACAAAGTTTTACACATGTGGGATTATGATCCACAACTCTAAAATAAGGTTCGAAGTTCCCCATAAGTTCCCTTATGGTGCACAACTCCTAAATAAGGTACAAAGTTTTGCACGTGTGGATTAGGATGTACAACTCCTATAAATGATACGAAGTTGTGCACGTGGTGGCTTGTGGTGCACAACTACTACAAATGGTCTGACGTTACGTACTTGTAGACTTGTGGTACACAACTCCTTAAGTTGGTATGAAGATATGCACGTGTGGGATTATGATGCACAACACTAAAGTAAGGTTCGAAGTTACAAATGTCTGTGCTTCTGGTGCACCACTCCTAAATAAGGTACAATGTTCTGCTCATGTGGGTTGGGGTGCACAACTTCTATAATTGGTACGAAGTTGTGCACATGGGGGCTTGTGGTGCACAACCCCTACAAATTATATGAAGTTACACACATGTGGACTTGGGGTGCACAACTCCTAAATTTGGTACGAAGCTTTGAACGTGTGGGATTATGGTCCACAACTCTGAAACAAGGTTCAAAGCTCCACAGGTGACTGTTAATGGTGTACATATTCTAAATAAGGTATAAAGTTCCGCACGTGTGGGTTGTGGAGCACAACTCCTATAAATAGTACAAAGTTGTGCACATGGGGGTTTGCGGTGCACCAACCCTATAAATGGTACGAGGTTATGCACATGTGGACTTTTGGTACACAACTCCTTAAATTGGTACCAAGGTACACACCTATGGGATTTTGGTGCACACCTCTGAAATAAGGTTCGAAGTTATACATGTGTGCACTTATGATGAGCAACTGCTAAATAAGGTACAAAGTTTTGCGCGTGTGTTGGGGTGCACAACTCCTATAATTAATTCAAAGTTGTGCACGTGTGACTTTGTGGTCCATAAACCCTATAAATGGTACGAAGTTACACACATATGGACTTGTGGTGCACAACTTCTAAAAATGAAACAAAGTTATGCACGTGTGGGCTTATGGTTCATAATTCCTAAAAATAGTACAAAGTTAAGCAACTGTAAGCTAGGTGTACAAATTCTAAAAATGGTACGAAGTTTTTCACGTGGGGGCTTATGGTGCACAACTAACCAATTGGTAGAAAGTTATGTTCATGTGGGCTTGTAGTGCACAACTCATTCAAATGGCCCGAAGTTATACACGTGGGGGCTTATTGTACAAAACTACTAAAATTGGTATGATATTATGGGATACAACTCTAAACTAAGGTTCGAAGCTACACATGTGTGCACTTGTGGTGCACAACTCCTAAATAAGGTCCAAAGTTACGCACCTGTGGGTTGGGGTGCACAACTACTATAAATGGTACGAAGTTGTGCACGTGGGGGCTCGTGGTGCTTAACCCCTAAAAATGGTACGAGATAATGCATGTGTTGACTTGTGATGCACAACTCCCAAATTTGCTACAAAGTTATTATCGTGTGGGCTTGTAGTGCACAACTCATTTATGCATGTGGTGTCTTGTGGTTCACAACTCCTAAAATTGGTACAAAGTTACGCACGTGTGGGATTTTGGTGCACAACTCAACATTAAAGTTCAAAGTTTCACACGTGTGGACTTGTGGTGCACAACTCCTAAAATTGGTATGAAGTTACTCACGTGTGGGATTATGGTGCACAATTCTCAAATAAGTTTCAAAGTTTCACATGTATGCGCTTATGGTGCATAACTCCTAAATAAGGTACAAAGTTCGACATATGTGGGTTCGGGTACTCAACTCCTATAAATGGTATGAAGTTGTGCATGTGGGGGCTTATGGTGCACAACCCCTACAAAAGGTACGAGGTTACGAATGTGTGGACTTGTGGTGCACAACTCCTAAAATTGGTACGAATTTACGCTCATGTGGGACTATGCTACACAACTCTAAAAGAAGGTTTGAAGTTATACATGTGTACCCTTGCGGTGCACAACTCCTAAATAAGGTACAAAGTCCCGCCCGTGTGGGTTGGAGTGCACAACTCCTAAAATGATAGGAAATTGTGCACATGGGGGCTTTTGGTGCATAACCCCTACAAATGGTATGAATTTATGCATGTGTGGACTTGTGGTGCACAACATCTTTAAATGGAAGAAAGTTACGCACGTGTGGGTTTGTGGTGCATAATTCCTAGAAAAGATATAAAGTTACGCAATTCTAGATTTGGAGTATAAATTCCAAAAATTATACAAAATTATGCACGAGGGGGCTTGTGGTGCACAACACCCAAATTCGGTACAAAGTTATTCTTGTGTGGGTTTGTAGTATACAAATCATTCAAATGGTAGGAATTTATGCACGTTTAGGCTTATGGTGCACATCTCCTAAAATTGGTATGAAGTTACGCACGTGTGGGATTATAGTGCACAAATCTGAAATATGGCTTAAAGTTCCACATGTCTGGGCTTGTGGTGTACAACTCCTAAATAAGGTACATATTTCCATACATGTATGTTGTGGAGCTGGACTCCTAGAAATGGTACGAGACTGTTCACGTGGGGGCTTGTGGGGCACAACTTCTACAAATGGTACAAGTTCATGCATGTGTGGACTTGTGGTGCCCAACTTCTAAAAATGGCACAAAGTTACGCACGCGTGGGCTTTTGGTGTGATTGATAAAAAGGGTACAAAGTTACGCAAGTGTGGGCTTGGTGCATGAATTCTTAAAATAGAACAAAGTTATGCACGTGGGAGATTGAGGTACACAAATCCCATATTCTTCGGTATAAAGTTTTGCTCGTGTTGGCTTATAGTACAGAACTCATTCAAATGGCCCGAAGTTATGCACGTTTGGGCTTGTTGTGCACAACTAATAAAATTGGGACAAAGTTACACACGTTTGGTATTATGAGGCACAACCTTGAAATAAGATTCGAAGTTACACATGCCTGCGCTTGTGGTGCACAACTCCTAAATAAGGTACAAAGTTCCGCATGCATGGGTTGTGGTGCACAACTCTTATAAATGGTACGAAGTTGTCCACGTGGGGGCTTGTGGTGCATAACCCTTACAATTGGTACAAGGTTACACACGTGTGGACTTGTGGTGCACAACTCCAAAAATTGGTACGAAGTTATGCATGTGTGGGATTATGGTGCATAACTCTGAAATATGATTCGAAGTTACACATGTGTGCGCTAGTGGTGCACAACTCCTAAATAAGGTGTAAAGTTCCATACGTGTATGTTTGGGTGCACAACTCCTATACATTGTACGAAGTTGTGTATGTGGGACCCCTACAAATGGTATGTGGTTATGTATGTGTCGACTTGTTGTGCACAACTTCTAAAAATAAAACAAAGTTATGCACGTGTGGGTATTTGGTGCGTAATTCCAAAAAAGGTACAAATTTATGTAAGTGTGGGCTTCTTGTACAAGTTCTAAAAATAGAACAAAGTTATGCACTAGGGGCTTGTGGTGCACAACTCCCAAGTTTGGAAAAAATTTATGCTTGTGTGGGCTTGTAGTACACAACTTATTCAAATGGCCCGAAGTTATGCACGTTCAAGCTTATGGGGCACAACTCTGAAATAATGTTCGAACTTTCACATGTGTGCTCTTATGGTGCACAACTCCTAAATAATGTACAAAGTTCCGCTTGTGTGGGTTGGGGTGCACAACTCCTAAAAATGGTATGAATTTGAGCATGTAGAGGCTTGTTGTGCTAAACCCCTACAAATGGTATAAGGTTACGCATGTGTGGACTTTTGGTGCATAACTCCCAAATTTGGTACAAAGTTATACTCATGTGGGCTTGTAGTACACAACTCATTTAAATGGTCTGAAGTTATGCATGTGGTGGCTTGTGGTGCACAACTCCTAAAATTGGTATGAAGTTACGCATGTGTGGGATTTTGGTTCACAACTCTGAAATAAGGTTCAAAGTTACACATGTGTGCGCTTGTCTTGCACTACTTCTAAAGAAGCTACATTATTCCGCACATGTGGGTTGGGGTGCACAACTCCTATAAATGGTACGAAGTTGTGAATGTGTGGGCTTGTGGTATACAACTCCTAAATTTGGTATGAGGTTTTGCATGTGTGGGATTATGGTGCACAACACTGAAATAAGGTCCGAAGCTCCAAATGTGTGCACTTGTGGTGCACAACTCCTAAATAAGGTACAACATTCCACACATGTGGGTTGGGGTGCACAACTCCTATAAATGGTACAAAATTATGCACGTGGGGGCTTGTGGTATACAACCCCTATAAATAATGTAAATTACGCAGTTGTGGATTTGTGGTAAACAAATTTTAAATTTGGTACAAAGTTACGCATGTGTGAGATTATAACACACAACCTTGAAATAAGGTTCGAAGTTCCACATGTGTGTGCTTATGGTTCACAACTGCTAAATAAGGTACTAAGTTCTGCACGCGTAGGTTCGGGTATACAACGCCTATAAATGGTACAAAGTTGTGCACGTGGGGGCTTATGAGGGGCTTATGGTGCACAACATGTACAAATGGTACAAGGTTAAACACGTGTAGACTTGTGGTACACAACTCCTTAAATTGCTACGAAGTTATGCACATGAGGGCTTATGGGGCACAGTTCTGAAATAAGGTTCAAAGTTACACATGTGTCCTCTTGTGTTGCAGAAGTCCTAAAAATGGTACAAAGTTACGCACGTGGGGGTTTGTGGTGCATAATTCCAAAATAAGGTACAAAGTTAAGCAAGTGTGTACGCAGTGCACAACTCCCAAATTTAGTACGAAGTTATGCTCGTGAGAGGTTATAGTGCACAACTCATTCAAATGGCCCGAGGTTATGCATTTGGTAGCTTGTGGTGCACAACGCTTAAAATTGGTACGAAGTTACACATGCACATGTATGTGCTTGTGTTACACAACTCCTAAATAAACTACAAACTTCCACACGTATGGGTTGGGGTGCATAACTCCCATAAATAGTATGAAGTTGTCCACATGGGGGTTTATGTTAGACAACCCCTTTAAATGATACGAGGTTACGCATGTGTTGACTTATGGTGCACAACTGCAAAAATTTGTAAGAAATTTTGCACGTGTGAGATTATGGTGCACAACTCTAAAATAAGGTTTGAAGTTCCACGTCTGTACTTGTGATGCACAACTCCTATGTAAAGTACAAAGTTCCACACGTGTGGGTTGGGGGGCACAACTCCTATAAATGGTACGAAGTTGTGCACGTAAGGGCTTGTGGTGCATAACCCCTACAAATGGTATGAGGTTATGCAGGTGTGGACTTGTGGTACACAACTCCTTAACTTGGTACAAAGTTATGCCCATGTTGAATTATGGCGCACAACTTTGAAATAAGGTTTGAAGTTACACATGTTTGTGCTTATGGTGGGCAACTCCTAAATAAGGTACAACGTTTCGTATGTGTAGGTTGGGGTGCACAACTCCTATAAATGGTATGAAGTTGTGCACATGGGGACATGTGGTACACAACCCCTATAAATGATACAAAGTTACGCACATGTGGATGTGTGGTGCACAATTTCTACAATTGAAACAAAGTTACACGTGTGTGCCTATGGTGCATAATTCTTAAAAAATGTACGAAGCTACACAAGTGTGGGTTTGGTGTACAAATTCTAAAATTGGTACAAAGTTATCCACATGGGGGCTTATCATGCATAACTAACAAATCTGGTACAAAGTTATGCTTATGTGGGTTTGTAGTGCACAACTCATTCAAATGGCCCAAAGTAATCAATGTGGGCTCTTACGATGCACAACTCCGAAAATTGGCATGAAGTTACATAAGTGTGAGATTATGGGGCACAACTCTAAACTAAGGTTCGAAGTTACACATGTGTGTTCTTGTGTTGCACTACTCCTAAATAAGGTACAAAATTCCACACGTGTGGGTTGGGGTGCACAACTCTTATAAATGGTATGAAGTTGTGCATGTGTGGGATTGTGTTGGACAACTCCTAAAATTGGTATGAGGTTTTGCATGAGTGGGATTGTGGACTTGTGGTGCATAACTACCAAATTTGGTACAAAGTTATGCTCATGTGGGCTTGTAGTGCACAACTCATTTAAAGGGCCTGAAGCTATGCACGTGGTGCCTATTGGTGTGCAACTCCTAAAATTGGTACGAAGTTACCCACGTGTAGTATTTCGGTGCACAACTCTGTAATAAGTTTTGAAATTACAAATGTGTGTGGTTGTGTTGCATAACTCCTAAATAAGGTACAAAGTTCTGCACGTGTGGCTTGCGGTGCACAACTCCTATATATG
The DNA here is from genome assembly GCA_025762735.1 of Platanus orientalis. NCBI lineage: Eukaryota > Viridiplantae > Streptophyta > Magnoliopsida > Proteales > Platanaceae > Platanus > Platanus orientalis. Next base: position 15,940 of record JAOXJP010214262.1, read on the forward strand.
GTACAAAGCTATGCATGTGGGAGCTTGCGGTGCACAACTTTTCTAAATGGTACGAGGTTACGCACGTGTGGACTTGTGGTACACAACTCCTAAAATTGGTACAAAGTTACATGTGTGGGATTTTTATGCATAACTTTGCAATAAGGTTCAAAGTCATAGATGTATGTGCTCATGTTTCACAACTGCTAATAAGATACAAAGTTACACACGTGTAGCTTAGGGTGAACAACTCCTATAAATGGTACAAAGTTGTGCACGTGTGGGCTTGTGGTGCACAATCCCTATAAATGGTACGAGGTTACACACGTGTGGACCTGTGGAGAACAACTCCAAAAATTTATACGAAGTTATGCACTTGTGGGATTATGGTACACAACTCTGAAATAAAGTTCAAAGTTCCGCATGAGTGCGCTTATGATGCACAACTCCTAAAAAAGGTACAATGTTCCGCATGTGTGGGTTCGGGTACACAACTCCTATAAATGGTACAAAGTTGTGCACATGAGGTCTTATGGTGCACAACCCCTAAAAATGGTAAGAGGTTACACACGTGTGGACTTGTAGCACTCAACTCCTTAAATTGGTATAAAGTTATACAAATGTGGGATTATGGTGCACAACTCTAAAAGAAGGTTCAAAGTTCCACATGTGTGCACTTATGGTGCACAACTCCTAAATGATGTACAAAGTTCTGCACGTGTGGGTGGGGGTGCATAACTCTTATAAGTGGTACGAAGTTGTGTACATGGGGGCTTATGATGCAAACCCCTACAAATGGTACAAAGTTATGCACATGTAGAATTGTGGTGCATAACTTCAAAAAGGAAACAAAGTTACCCAAGTGTGGGCTTGTGATGCATAGTTTCTTAAAAAGGTACAAAGTTACGCAAATGTGGGCTTGGTGTACAAATTCTAAAAATGGTACAAAGTTATCGATGTGGGGGCTAGTGGTGCACAAGTAAGAAATTCAATACAAAGTTATGCTTATGTTGGCTTGTAATGCATAACTCATTGAAATGGCCAGAAGTTATGCACGTGGGGGTTTATGGTGCACAACTCTGAAAATTGGTATAAAGTTAGGCACGTATGGGGTTACGGGGCACAACTCTAAACTAAGGTTCAAAGGATCACGTGTGTTCTTGTGATGCACAACTCCTAAATAAGGTACAAAGTTCCGCACGTGTGGGTTGGGGGGCACAACTCCTATAAATGGTACGAAGTTGTGCACGTAGGGGCTTGTGTGGTACGAGGTTTTGCACGTTTGGGATTATGGTGCACAACTCCAAAATAAGGTTTAGAGTTCCACATGTGTGCATTTGTGGTGCACAACTCCTAAATAAGGTACAAAGTTCCACACGTGTGGGTTAGGGTGCAAAAATCCTATAAATGGTACAAAGTTGTACACGTCGAGGCATGTTGTGCACAACCCCTATAAATGGTGTGAAGTTATACACATGTCAACTATTGGGGCACAACTCCAAAAATGGTACAAAGTTACATACCTTATGGGGCACAACTTTGAAATAAGGTTTGAAGTTCCACATGTGTGCGGTTATGGTGAACAACTCCTAAATAAGGTAGAAAGTTCCGCACTTGCGGGTTTGGGTACACAACTCCTATAAATGGTACAAAGTTGTGAACGTAGAGGATTGTGGTACACAACCGCTACAAATTGTACGAGGTTACGCACATATGGACTTGTGGTATGCAACTACTTAAATTGGTACGAAGTTACGCACGTGAGGGCTTATGGGGCACAACTTTGAAATAATGTTTGAAGTTACACATGTGTGCTCTTGTGGCGTAGAACTCCTAAAAATGGTACAAAGTTACGCACGTATGGGTTTATGGTGCATAATTCCTAAACAAGTTACAAAGTTAATAAAGTGTGGGCTTGTGGTGCACAAATTACAAAATGGTACGAAATTATGCACATGGGGGCTTGTGGTGCACACCTCCCAAATTTGGTACAAAATTATGCTCGTGAGGGCATGTAGTGTACTAAAATTGGTACGACGTTACGCACGTGTGGGATTTTAATTCCCAACTCTAAATAAGGTTCGAAGTTACACATGTGTGTTCTTGTGTTGCACTACTCCTAAATAAGGTACAAAGTTCCACATGTGTGGGTTGGGGTGCACAACTCTTATAAATGGTATGAAGTTGTGCACGTGTAGGCTTGTGTTGGACAACTCCTAAAATTGGTATGAGGTTTTGCATGAGTGGGATTATGGGGCACAACTTTGAAATAAGGTTTGAAGTTCCACAAGTGTGTGTTTGTAGTGTACAACTCCTAAATAAGGTACAATGGTCCACACGTAGGGGTTGTGGTGCACAACACGTATAAATGGTACGAACTTGTGAACGTGGGAACTTGTGAATGTGGGGGCTTGTTGTGCACAATCCCTATAAATGGTGTGAAGTTATGCACATGTGGACTAGTGGTGCACAACCCATACAAATGGTATAAAGTAACGCATGTGTGGGTTTGTGGTGTATAATTCCTGAATAAGGTATAAAGTTAAGCAAGTGTGGGCTTGTAGTGCACAAATTATAAAAATGGTACGAAGTTATGCACATGGGGGCTTGTGGTGCACAACTCCTCAATTTGGTACAAAGTTATGCCCAGGAGAGCTTGTAGTGCACAATTCATTCAAATGGCCCAAAGTTATGTACGTGGTTGCTTGTGGTGCACAACACTTAAAATTGGTATGAAGTTTCTCATGTGTGGGATTTTGGTTTACAACTCTGAAATAAGGTTTGAAGTTACATATATCAACGCTTATGGTGCACAACTCCTAAATAACGTACAAAGTTCCGCACGTGTGGATTCAAGTACAAAATTCATATAAATGGTACAAAGTTCTACACGTGGAGGCTTGTGGTGCACAACCCCTACAAAGGGTACAAGGTTACGTACATGTGGACTTGTGGTACACAACTCCTTAACTTAGTACAAAGTTATGCACGCGAGGGCTTATAGGGTAGAACTCTGAAATAAGGTTTGAAGTTACACTGCTCTTGTGATGCAAAACTCCTAAAAATGCTACAAAGCTACGCACGTGTGGGTTGGGGTGCACAACTCCTATAAATGGTACGAAATTGTGCATGTGGGCTCTTGTGGTGCACAACCCCTATAAATGGCACGAAGTTACACATGTGTGGGCTTGTAGTGCATAATTCCTAAATAAAGTATAAAGTTAAGCAAATGTGGACTTATGGTGCACAAATTATAAAAATGGTACAAAGTAATGCACGTGGGGGCTTGTGGTGCATAACTCCTAAATTTGGTATAAAGTTATGTTCGTGAGGGCTTATAGTGTACAACTCATTCAAATGACCCGAAGTTATGCACGTGGTTGTTTGTGGTGCACAACTCCAAAAATTGGTACAAAGTTATGCATGTGTGGGATTTTGGTGCACAACTCTGAAATAAGGTTTGAAGTTACTCATGTGTGCAGTTGTGCTGCACAACTCCTAAATAAGATCCAAACTTTCGGGATGAAATCGTATATACCACACCCTTGATGGGACCACTTGGGGGGCGGAATCAATTCACTTTTTGGAGGATTTTGATTCCCCCTCCTGAGTGGTCACATCAAGAGTGTGGTGCACTTGATATGGCGCCCAAACTTCCACTCATGTGGGTTGTGGTGCACAATTCTTATAAATGGTACGTAGTTCTGCAGGTGGGTGATTGGGATGGACAATGCCTATAAATGGTACGAGGTTACACACGTGTGGACTTATGGAGCACAACTCCTAAAGTTGGTACGAAATTTTCCACATATGGGATTATGGTGCACAAGTCTGAAATAAAGTTTAAAGTTTCACATATGTGCGCTTGTGGTGCATAACTCCTAAGTATGGTATAAAGTTGTGCACGTGGGGGTTGGGGTGCAAAACTCCTATAGATGCTATAAGGTTATGCATGTGAGTGCTTGTGGTGCACAATTCCTACAAATGGTACGAGGTTACGCACGTATGGACTTGTGGTAAACAACTCCTTAAATTGGTACAAAGTTACACACGTGAGGGCTTATGGAGCACAACTCTGAAATAAGGTTAGAAGTTACACAGGTGTGCTCTTATGGTGCAGAACTCCGAAAAATGGTACAAAATTAAGCACGTATGGGTTTTTGGTGTATAGTTCCTAAAGAAGGTACAAAGTTAAGCAAGTATGAGCTTGTGATGCACAAATTATAAAAATGGTGTGAAGTTATGTGTGTGGGGTCTTGTGGTGCACAACTCCCAAATTTGGAACAACGTTATGCCCATGAGGGCTTGTAGTGCACAACTCCTTAAATTGGTATGAAGGTACGCACGTGTGGGATTTTGGTGCAAAACTTTGAAATAAGGTTTGAAGTTCTACATGTGTGTGCTTGGGGTGCACAACTCGTAAATAAGGTACAAAGTTATACACATGTGGGTTGGGGTGCACAACTCCTATAAATGATACAAAGTTGTGCACATGGGGGCTTCTAATGCACAACCCCTACAAATGGTACGAGATTACGCACATGTGGACTTGTGGAACACAACTCCTTAAATTGGTACGAAGGTACGCACATGTAGGATTATGGTGCACAACTCTGAAATAAGGTTCGAAGTTACACATGTCTGCGCTTGTGGTGCACAACTCCTAAATAAAGTTCAATGCTCGCTCGTGTGGGTTGTGGTGCACAACTTCTACAAATGGGACAAAGTTATGCACATGGGGGCTTGTGGGGCACAACCCCTACAAAAGGTATGAAGTTACCCGTGTGGACTTGTGGTGCACAACTCCTAAATTTCTTACGAAGTTTTGTACATGTGGGATTATGGTGCACAACTCTAAAGTATGGTTTCAAGTTGAACATGTATGCGCTTGTGGTGCAAAACTCCTAAAAATGGTACAAAATTATGCACATGTGGGTTTTTGGTGCATAATTCTTAAAGAAGGTATAAAGTTAAGCAAGTGCGGGCTTGTGGTTCACAAATTATAAAAATGGTACGAAGTTATACACGTGGGGGCTTATAGTGCACAACTCATTCAAATGGCCCAAAGTTATGCACGTGATGGCTTGTCGTCTACAACTCCAAAAATTGGTATGAAGTGACTCACTTGTGGGATTTTATAGCACAACTTTGAAATAAGGTTCGAAGTTACACATGTGTGCACTTGTGTTGCACAACTCCTAAATAAGCTACAAACTTCAGCACGTGTGGGTTTGGGTGTGCACCTCCTATGAATGGTACGAAGTTATGCACATGGAGGCTTATGGTTGAAAACCCCTATAAATGCTACGAGGTTACTCACATGTGGACTTGTGGTGCACAACTCCTAAAATTGGTATGAAATTTTGCACGTGTGGGATTATGGTGCATAACTCTGAAATAAGGTTCGAAGTTCTACCTTTGTGCATTTGTGGTGCACAACTCCTCAATAAGGTACTAAGTTCTGCACATGTGGGTTGGGGTTCACAACTCCTATAAATGGTACGAAGTTTTGCACGTGGGGGCTTGTGGTGTACAACCCATACAAATGGTATGAGGTTACGCATGTGTGGACTTATGGTACACAATTCTTTAAATTGGTACTAGGTTACGCACGTGAGGGCTTATGGGGCTCAACTATGAAATATGGTTCCAAGTTACACCTGTGTGCTCTAGTGGTGTGGAACTCCTAAAAATGGTACAAAGTTACGCATGTGTGGGTTTTTTATGCATAATTTCTATATAAGGTACAAAGTTAAGCAAGTGTGGGCTTGTGGTTCACAAATTATAAAAATGGTACGAAGTTATACACGTGGGGACTTGTGGTACACAACTCCCAAATTCAGCAAAAAGTTATGCTCATGAGGGCTTGTAGCGCACAACTCATTTAAATGGCCCGAAGTTATGCAAGTGATGGCTAGTGGTGCACAACTCCTAAAATTAAAATGAAGTTACGCACGTGTGGGATTTTGTAGCATAACTTTGAAATAAGGTTCGAAGTTACACATGTGTTCGTTTGTGTTGCACAACTCCTAAATAAGCTACAAACTTCCGCACATATGGGTTGAGGTGCGCAACTCCTATAAATGGTACAAAATTGTGCACGTTGGGGCTTATGGTAGAAAACCACTATAAATGGTACGAGGTTATGCACATGTAGAATTTTGGTGTGCAACTCCTAAAATTTGTATGAAATTTCGCACGTGAAGGATTAGGATACACAACTCTGAAATAAAGTTCAAAGTTCCACATGTGTGCGCTTGTGGTGCACAACCCTAAATAAGGTACAAAGTTCAACACATGAGGGTGGGGTGCACAACTCCTATAAATGGTACAAAGTTGTGCATGGAGGGCCTTGTGAGTCACAACCCCAACAAATGGTACGAGGTTATGAACATGTGGACTTGTGGTACACAACTCCTTAAATTGGTACGAAGTTACACACGTATGGGATTATGGTGCAAAACTCTGAAATAAGGTTCAAAGTTACACATGTGTGTGCTTGTGGTACGTAACTCCTAAATAAGTTATAAAGTTTCGCACGTGTGGGTTTGGGTGCGCAACTTCCATAAATGGTACGAAGTTGTGCACGTGGGGGCTTGTGGTGTACAAGCCCTATAAATGGTATGACGTTACGCACTTATGGACTTGTGGTGCACAACTTCTAAAAATGAAACAAACTTATGCACGTGTGGGTTGTGATGCATAATTGCTAAAAAAGGTACAAAGTTACATAAGTGTGGGCTTGGTGTACAAATTTTAAAAATGGTACGAAATTATCCACGTGGGGGCTTGTGTTGCACAACTAACAAATTCAGTACAAAGTTATGCTCATGTAGGCTTGTAGTACACAACTCATTCAAATGGCCCAAAGTTATGTACGTGGGGGAATATAGTGCACAACTCCTAAAATTTGTATGAAGTTACGCATGTGTGAGATTATGGGGCACAATTTTAAACTAAGGTTCGAAGTTACGCATGTGTGTGTTGAGGTGCACAACTCCTATAAATTGTATGATGTTGTGCACGTGGGGGCTTGTGGTGCTCAACGCCTACAAATGTTACGTGGTTACGCACATTTGGACTTGTGGTGCATAACTACCAAATTTGGTACAAAGTTATGCTCATGTGGGCTTGTAGTGCACAAGTCATTTAAAGGGCCCGAAGTTATACACATGGTGCCTTGTGGTATACAACTCCTAAATTGGTATGAAGTTACACACGTGTGGGATTTTGGTGCCCAAATCTGTAATAAAGTTCGAAGTTATAGATGTGTGCACTTGTGTTGCACAACTCCTAAATAAGGTACAAAGTTCTACACGTGTGACTTGGGGTGAAAAACTCCTATAAATGGTATGAAGTTATGTACGTAGGAGCTTGTGGCACACAACCCCTATAAATGGCATGAGGTTACGCATATGTGGACTTATGGTGCCCAACTCCTAAAATTGGTACGAAGTTACACACGTGTGGGATTATGGTGCACAACTCTGAAATAAGGTTCAAAGTTCCATACATGTGGGTTGGGTGCACAACTCCTATAAATGATACAAAGTTGTGTACGTGGGGTCTTGTGGTGCACAACTTCTAAAAATAAAACAAAGTTACCCACATGTGGGCTTGAGGTGCAAAATTCCTAAAAAAAGGTAGAAAGTTATGCAAGTGTGGAATTAGTGTACAAAGTTTAAAAATGGAATGAAGTTAACCACGTTGGGGCTTGTGGTGCACAACTAACAAATTCGGTACAAAGTTTGGTCCATGTTGGCTTGTAATGCACAACTTATTCAAATAGCCCGAAGTTTTGCACGTAGGGGCTTATGGTGCATAACACCTAAAATTGTTATGAAGTTATGCACGTGTGGGATTATGGGGCACAACTCTAAACTAAAGTTCGAAGTTACACACGTGTGCTCTTGTGGTGCACAACTCCTAAATAAGGTACACATTTATGCACGTCCGGGTTGGGGTGCACAACTCATATAAATTATACGAAGTTGTGCACGTGGGTGCTGGTGGTGCACAACCCCTACGAATGGTACGAGGTTATGCAAGTGTGAACTTGTGATGCACAACTCATAAATTGGTACAAATTTATGCACGTGTGGGATTATGTTGCACAAATCTGAAATATGGTTCCAAGTTACACGTGTGTGCTTGTGGTGCACAACTCCTAAATAAGGTACAAAGTCACACGTGTGGGTTGAGATGCACAACTACTATAAATGGTACGAAATTGTACACGTGGGGGCTTGAAGTGCACAGCCCCTATAAATGGTATGAAGCTACGCATGTGTGTACTTATGGTGCACAAGAACACCCAAATTCGGTACAAAATTATGCTCGTGTGGGATTGTAGTATATAAATCATTCAAATGGCCAGAATTTATGCACGTTTGGGTTTGTGGTGCACAACTCCTAAAATATGCATGAGGTTATGCATGTGTGGGATTATGGTGCACAAATTTGAAATATGGTTGAAGGTTTTTTTTTTTTTTTTTTTTTTAATAAGTAATAAATTGTATTAATTAAATAAAATTACATTCGTGCGAAAGTACATCGAGATGCATCCTTTTGGATTGCTTCAACAAGATTTGCTGCAAAATTCAAGGGGTATAATATAATCTCATTCAGATCATGTGCAAATGAGGCCTGAATGTCAGCAAGTTGGTTTGCTTCTCTCCACATGTGGCTGATTTCCTTCTCCACATGTGGCTGATTTCCTTATCCATGAAGGTACTTACAGCATATTCAATTTTCCTTGTGACTGTTTTCACTCTCCGTGATACTTTGATCTTTTTGTTTAGAATATCAGCTGCAAGCTTTGAGTAAACAGTAATGTGAAGTCTACGTATCTCCTTTGATGTCGCGAGCAAGATTCCTCGATACATTGCAAATAACTCAGTCCATAAAACATGATGTTTTTGAGATATTCCAGCATATGCCACCAGGGTCAGACCCTGACTATAATGAAGTAATCCACGATATCCAGCCCGAGTTTGCTCAACCAAACCATCACAAGAGAGATTCCATCTTGATTCTTGTGGTTTTAGCCACGTACAAAATTTTGGATTTGGAATTCTCAGGCTTGTATTAACATCCCAACTCAGGATGATGTGTCTGGAGATTTGATTGTCATCCATCCGGTGATCCATATGTTTAATTTTGCTGTTGATCTCAAAGACAATTGTTTGAATAATGGCATCTCTCTTTTTGTTGGAATTTTTAAACCTTCGGCTGGTTCGTTCCCACCAGACGTGATAAAGGATTCCATTGAACACAAGCCTGGAAATGCATGCAGTGACGTCCTTCTCTCTAAAGGTCAATCGAACCCATTTGCATTCTTCCTTGTAATTACCAATACGTCTTCTGAAGGGAAAATTTTCCTGTACCACTCGGTGCCGGATGTGGTTTGAGAAGGGGCATTGGAAAAATAAATGCTTTTGGTTTTCCGGGCCACTCCAGCATAAGAACCAGTTGGACGTTCTTAGGATCTTCAATATGCACAATTTGCTTTGGGTGGGTAGCTTCTTGGTGAAAACTCTCCACGCAAGAAAACTATGTTTTGGGATGCGATTTGTACACCATACAACTTCATGTCATTCAACTTTTGGAGCTGTCATTCAGAAGAGTTGTCATGCCGATTTGGTAGGGAACATGCCACTAGTGTTAGCAGTCCATATGGTTTGAAGTTCCACATGTCTGCGCCTGTGGTGTACGACTCCTAAGTAAGGTAATAAGTTTCGCAAGTGTAGGTTGTAATGCACAACTCTTAGAAATGGTACAAGGTTGCTCACATGGGGGCTTGTGGTGCATAACCCCTACAAATGGTACAGGGTTATGCACGTG
>JAOXJP010214263.1:0-11823 GCA_025762735.1 Platanus orientalis
GTGTCGGGTCAGCAGGAGTTCTAGGGACAGATGCCTCTATATCATCCTCAGTAACATCTGGCACCTCACCTACAGTCTGGTCATATACTATAGCCTCTGCATATGAGCGACTAGTAGATGCAAGCTCTGCGTTTGCAGGACTAGTAGATGCCTCATGCCTAGATGGGCCTACCCTCTCTATAGCCCGACGTTGATAGGCAGATGCAGTCGGAACAAAATACTCATCTCCTGCATCTATATCAGGCATAAATATCATTCTATATTCGATTATATACACAAATTCAAATATGGTATGCCTATATTTGATTCGTATTCTATCTACTGACAGCCTAGTTAAAGTGTATGTTTTTTTTCAAAAACCTTTCTTTTTTATTTATTTTTTAAAATTTGAAGTGTTTTGTTTTGTTTTAGTTTTTTTATTATTAATGTTTTTTTTGGTTTTTTTTTCTGCTTGGACTATGGGTGCCGAGCGAGGGAGCACTGTTCGGCCAGCCCAGCTGAGCGATGCCCTCCCATTCGGCACCCACAGTCCAAGCACATGCAAGGGGAAATAAAAAATACAAAAGAAATGGAGAAACTCACCTCTTCCACTGGTAGATGATCGTCCACCTCGCGTATGGGGTCGAGATTGAGAGGTAAGGTGAGGGGGAGATTAAGAGGGAATGTGAGGAAGAGGGAGAAGACTTGAAATGAAGACGGAGGGGGAGAGAAAAGGTGAGGGAGAGAGAGAGGAAGTCAGGAGAGTGATCGTGCGCAAAGGGACGATGTTCGACGACGAGTGAGGGAGAGGGAGAGCTGCGTTCAGCGGCGAGTGAGGGAGATGGAGAGCTGTGTTCGGCGGCGGTTCTATTCGTCGGAGAGGGGAACTATGGGGTTGGAGATGAAGGATGAGAGGTGTGGGAGTTTTACTTTGTTTTTAACAGAAGTGTGGGATAAAGGGTATAATGGGAAAGGGATGAGGTATGTTCAAAAAATTTTAAGGTGAAATCAGCAACGAGTAAGCGTGAGGGGAGTTCAAAAAAATCCGAGGTGTGACTAGCAGCTCCTTTTTTTACCACCTCTTATAAACACCTCCAAAAGAGTCCTGATCTGCTGAAGCAAATTTAGTTGTAGCTTTTTGTAACATGAGTAAAAACATGGTTTTTATCCTCTTATCATGAGTTTGTATTTTGTTCATGCTACAAAAAGCTACAACATGATTTGATACCAATCACTGGGCTCTTTAAATAGCCAAATGATCAACTGCAGCAAATTTTTCTCTGTAGCTTTTTAAAGCCTGACCAAAAATACCACAAAAAGACAAAGGCCCCATGTTAAAAAACAAAACAACCCATGTTTAAAACAAAATACCCATGCTTTTTTGCTGTGCTACAAAAGCTACAACAAAATTTGCTACAGCTGATCATTCCTTTTTTTTGTGTGTGGGGGGGTGTTAAATGAAATGTAGGGTTCCTAATCCTTTATATTTCAAAAGGAATAAGGTGAATAGGAAAAAAGTTGAAGAGGATACTTATCAAGGACAAAGTAGATTAACTACTTCTCTATGATAGGATCTTAACAAGTATTTTAGGAATTATATAATTGTAAGGAATATCAAGGATTTACATTTGAATAATGGTAAATTACATAATGCCTTGGACTATCTGAGAATATACAATCTCCTCCCTTGACTATCAATAATTACAAAAAAAACTATCAAAAAAATTTTAGTTATAGAAGTTAGCTTGGATGTGATTTTACCACACTACCCATTTTTTAAACCTTTTTTTTAAACAAAACTTTTTTGAAAACCCAAAAATTACCCTTAATAAAGAAACCCACTTTCTTCGCACATCTTCTTTCTTCCTCCTCCCGCCTGACAATCGACGACCACTCTCTCTTTCTCAATATAGTGTCGCTGACCACTCTCTCTCTCAATACAATGTCAACGACCACTCTCTCTCAACATAGTGTCAATGTCGACCACTATCTCTCCCGTATTCGTCATCCCTCCTCCTCCCTCCCTATACTTGATGAACGACCACACTCTCTCTTGATACAATGTCGACGACTACTCTCTCTCCCATCATCTTCTTCCATTCTTCCTCCTCCATTTCTTTGTCCAACGAGCAACAACCACTCTCCCTCTCAATACAGTGTTAGGGACAAACACTTTCTCTCTTTAAACAATCAATGCCGCCGGAAACACTGACTATAAACCATATATTTTTCTTTGTTTCGTTGTTTTTTAAAGAGTTCATCAATTATGGGTTTTAGATCTCTATTTTAGGGATTTTAATACTCATTCAAACCCTAATCAATGATGAGGGTATTTTAGGGCTCCATTTTATGGATTTTAGAGCTCATTCAAGCCCTAATCAATGAAGAGAGATTTTTGGTTATATTTTAGGGATTCTAGGGCTCATTCAATCCCTAATTGAAAATAGGGGATTTTAGGGCTCGATTAGGTTTTAAAATCCCTACTTAAACAAACCCATCAATTGGGGTTTTTAATCCCAATTAATAAATTAGAGATTTTAGTGTTTGATTGGGTTTTAAAATCCCTACTAAGCAAAACCCTTGCGACCCAATGGTAGGTCCCATATAACATTTTCATTGTTATGACCCTATGGAAGGTCCCATATAACATTATCATTGTTGTGACCTAATGACAGGTCCTAGAAAATTGTATTCCATTATTGTGACCCAATGGAAGGTCCCTAATAGTTCAATTAGGTTCTAAGAGTTCAATAATTCAATAAGGCCAAAAAATGGTTCAATAGTTCAATAATGTTCAAGGTTCAGTATTCAAAAGAAACGTAGTATAGGGTATCAATTGCCAAACAAGGGGGCTCTCATGACGTATGAAAGAAAGTTTCAAGGTTCAATAAGGTTTGCTTATGGTACATTCACTTTTTGGATTCAATAGTTTGTAATCCGTATATTTAGATCACATATTACCAATGTTTCAAGAATGTGGACGTCGGGGTCCACTTGTCTTTGACGTGTGATGTCGGTGCATGAAAGTTGTCAACTCCTCGCCGTTTTGGGGGTTAGGCTTTTCTGGGAGTAGCCACCAACTCGGGGTTTTAACCGTTGGAGTTACGTCGGTTCTCCTCTTCAAGGGAAAAGAAGAGGTCTAGACCCGTAGGTCTAGGGGTTTAACTCCTAAAACTGGTTTGGGTCCTTGAGATTGATGATAAGTTGTTTAGTTGCATTTGGGGAAGGTGTTAGGCACCCAAAATCCCTACTTTTTTAAGGTGGCTTCTCTCATCCATACATGTCTCAGAGTATGTTAAAGTTCATGCTTGTGAATACTATGAATTACTATTTTTCTAGATTTTACATAGGTGTAGTGCGTAAATTTACCTCCAACGCTTGAATTTTCAACACATGAATTTAATTCAATAAAAATTCAGGCGTTAGTTTTTTAAAAATTCAGAAACTGTCTTTTGAATCAAATTGTTTTAAGTACAGGAGAACTCAGGGGTGTGACTTTTAGAGGGATGGTGGACCCCTCCAAATTGTTCATTAACTGACATCTTACGGTTGGATTTAACCCCTACATAAAGAGTAGAAAAGAAAAAGATTATATTTTTTGTGTCTCAAGCTTAACGCTTGAATTGAAAGCTAATCAGATTAGCATTTTCATGTGGTCATTTGAGATGTTTTTGTGGGTCCTAGTGCCATGGGACCCTTGGATTAGGTCAGAGGGTGTTCTCTAGGGTCACACAATGTGACTCTAGGGGTTGTGGCCTTCATGTGTGTGGAGATATGCTCTCTCAAAGGGGCCAACTTGGTCACTTGAACACAAGCTTAACACTGGATTTATGAGGCTAATGCCTGAATTTTTAGGTGTTGGAGGTTGATTGGGTCAACCACTTGGTTTGGGTTTTTTAGGTCTTATGTGGGTCCCAAGATTGTGGGACCCTGTCAAGGGGTAGTTGGGTAGTTCTTGATGTGAAGGAGGCCAAGCCCTAAAGGTGGACCCCCTGAGGGTGGACATCTGTCTTCCAAAAGTGAGTAGAATGGTCATCCAGCATAGGCTTAATGCCTAATTTTTAGTCTAACGCTTGAATGTTCAACACCTGAATTTAATTCAAGGTAAATTCAGGAGTTAGGTTTTGGGGTTAGAAACTAGCCTTGGTTTTTGGGCCACATAGGTGGGGCCTAGAGGGGTGGGATTCTCCTGAATCTCTAGACTAAACCTAGGTCAAATGCACACTTAAGCTATTTTTGAAAACTCTGATTTTTAACCCTGGCCTAATGCTTGAAATCTAATCTAACGCCTAAATTTCTCTTCTCAATGCCTAAAATTAAATTGAGGCATTGGGAGAGAAATAAGGGCCTATAGAGGTGTATAAGCACAAGATTGGATTTTAGAGGGTTATAGGTGCCTAGGGACAGACTTAGGGACAATCATGGCTCCCAGGGGTGGGTCATTGATCTTAATACCTGATTTTTCCCTTAACGCCTATTTGTTCAACACCTGAATTTTATTTTTGTAAAATCCAGGCGTTAGTTACTGGGAGCAAATCCAGCAGCTAGATTTCCAGAATTTGAACCCCTTAGGGTTTTGAGAAAAATCTAAAATTATGCATGGTGATATTAAAATATATAGAGGAACAACATATCCAAAATTTATCTCAACATTATGCATACAAAAATCAAACTAAAATCACCAAAAATTTAGCTGAACTAGGTCACACAGGACTTAGATTTTGGAGACTGTTTCAAGGGCCATCTCGAGGCCTTCCATAGCTCAAAATTCATAAAATTAAATCTATAACTAGATATATGTATTAAGTATTACATAATAAAACGTGGGCCCCAACTGAGTAGTACAAAAATCACAGTAAATTCTACACTAAACATGCTCAGAAATTGAAGTAAACAGAGGCTATTAAGCCTTTACTATTGAACCTAAATTGAAGAAGTTGAGTGGCATGAATTTGACAACATAACAACTTGATAATTGGACATATGGATGAAAATAAAATTAACTAGGGTGGGTTTAGGCTTACCTTAGGTCCAAGTAAGCATAGGGTTTGAGACAACTTCACTTTTCTTCCTCTTCTATTTTTTTTTGGGTTTTTAGTTGCCAACTGTTGCTTGCACAAAATTGGGGCTATAAATAGCCTCAATTTTGATGTGGTGGAGGGTCTAGATTCAATCTAGGAATATCTTGATGGAGTGTGGGGATTAGGTTAGCTAAATGAAGGTGTAGGGCTAGGATTGAGTTTGGGATGAGCAACTAGGATTAGGAGGGTTTGTGCTTGGTGACATGGACAAGGGAGGGGCTGGGATTAATTCAGATTGATTAGGTGGAGGGTGGAGATGAGGGTGTGTTTGTTGGCATGGATTGGTGAGGTAGACAAAGGGGTGAGTCTAGATGTCATTTGGTAGGGTGTGATGGGTTATAAATATCAAGGGAGGGCATCAAGATGCCATTTAGGGGGACATGAGTAAGACCTTAGGGATTTGAAATTCAAGGCTAGATCTAAGAGTGAGTGAGGGTGTACATGGGAAGATTCCTATCTAAGGGTTAGCAATTTTGGTCGTAAGATGTGAATGCGCTAAGTTTGAAAAGTCTTAGCTCATTAATGTGTATTAATTGTTTCTGGGATTTTTAAACCTTTATTGTGCCATCCACTTTTGTGAGCTTTTGGGCTTGGAACATGGAAAATTTTGTGTATGTTTTCAGGGTTGTAGATATTCCTGTCACAACGGACTAGTCATAACCAAATTACGATAAGGGCAAGGGGTGAAATCGGGGTTTTCTGACTTGAAAAGCTCTCAAATGCATTTTGGAAGGGTAAGATGGTAAAATTGATCTTAGAAATTGTCAGGTGAAAGATGGCCCCTGGTTTAGGTGAGCCATAGCCTCTGATTATGCTAGATTATGATATCCGATGAAGCTGGGTTAAAAGCCCTTTTTCAAACAGTTGGAGAGCTTTGGGTGGGGGATGTTACTGGATTTTCTGTAGATCTCTGTTATAGGCCATGTTTAGGGGATTTGAAGCTTGGGGAATCTTAAAGCTACAGGAATTGACAGAATGACCCTTGGATTCTCGGGTAGTTATTGAGAGATTTTTCGAAGCAGGGTCACTTAGACAGATTAAGCTTCCGTAGTTGCTTGAAGGCTAGTGGAATTGAGCTGCTAGACATTCTCTGATGCTCGAGTTGGTGAAATGATATTTTGAAGGTAAGGGTGAAACTGAGAAAATGGGCCTGATCTTGCTACATTCCGAGTCTAGGAGAATTTTTTAGGGCATTCCGCATGCCAAATATAGATAGAAAGTGCTTTGTCTTGGCTTGAACATAAGTGATGGTTAGGAATACAAGATTTTTGTAATCTATTGTAACTTTGATACACTAGAGGTCCTGGATTTATTGTTGGATAGCCACTAATAGACTGAATTTCTGAATTTGGGTGAGCTCCTGGTAGTCAATTGATCATCTGATTTTTTGTCCTCATTTGTTCATCTTTTTGGAGTATTTGAGGAAATTTGAACAAATAAGTCCCACAAAAGCTTACGTTCCTTAAACAATTTTTCAAAGGCCTCATGATTTCGAAGAGATGGACACCAACTGATCTTGATTTGGAGAACATTCTGGCTCCATATGAGCGAAATGCAGCTAAACAGCTTCTTGACTCCTTGGGGAAGATTTGAGATTTCACAGAGGTTCGAGATTTCAAAAAAAATTTCTCAGACCTGAAGTTTTGAAGCTAAGGTTGGGACCGAGATTTGGTGATCGACCTTTTTGGATTCAAAGATCGGATGAATCTTCTAGAGCTTTTTCAAGAGTCATTTATTGGTCAGGGTCATCATAAGTTGAGAAATTGGTTATTGCTAGTCTCAAACAATATCTATCCTGTGATGAGTTTCTCTAAATTGGGAGAAGTAGAGATGCATAAGATATGAAATTACACCATTCAGGTGATGAGAGCAGCTTCAGGGATCCTTTGAGGGTCTAGGGGTAAATTCTCAAAAGTGAAAAGGTTGTTGGCACATATTTGAAATTTGTCAGTCAATAGAAGACACGTGGTGTTAATTGACAACACGACAGGCGGTTATGAAATAAGCCGAATTGGGCAGAAGATGAAGTGGATAGGGCGCTCCACCAATGTCACACTAAGAAATGTGTGACACAGTCTGCAAGTGAGATGACCCGCAATTTAGATTGAAAAATGGTTAAATAATGAACAAGGAAGAGAAAATATGGTGTCATAGACAAACCTCTATAAATAGAGGAAGAAGCAACGAACAAAGGATCGATCAATCATCATCAATACCATATCTTATCAGTAGCTATAGTGTTAGATTAAGCATAATAGTAGTTCATTCTTGTAGTGATTTGAACCCCTTGTCTTGGGTGATTCGTCTACACTATAGAACCATATTTAACGAAATTCTTTAAGGAGAAAGGCATCGGCTAATATGTCTTGTTTGCAGAACTAGATTTAACGAAGCTCTTCCAAAGAGAAGATTATCGGCTAATCTAACTTGTTCACAAAATCAAATTCAATGAAGTGCTTCCAAGAGAAAGAGTATGGCTAATCTGTCTTGTTCGAAGAATTAGATTCAACTAAGTCTTTCCATTTTAGAGGATAGACAATGACTAATCTGTTGTTCGAAGATACCTCTATAACCAGCATTATATTGCTTATTTTCAAGTCAGTAAAATTTTGTACTGCCAATTTGGGTGATAGTCTGTTGTAAAAATCTTTGGTCTAAAGGCATTACCGAACCCAAAACCCTTTTGATAACCTGAATTGGAAATACCTATACACGTGTCGATTCCAGAACAAAAGAATTTTTGTTGACCACCAACAAATTGGTAACCATAGTGGGAGGACTAAAATATTTGTTTTGTGTTCGAAGCCATAAATGGCACCTCAAAGAGATAAATGAACCATTAATTCAAACGGTAATGAGACAAGTGAATTATCTCACAATATCAAATGTAAACATGATAACCATATCGAGAGAATGGAAAAAGAATTCCAAATGATGCCAGGTATTCTGGGTGATGTCCTACTAAGGGTGCTCCAACCTTTGGTAGAGAATATTCAAGCCAATCAGAACATAGGCACTAGGGATAGGGGAATGGTAACAGAATATACATCCTAAAGTCCTTGAATAGACTTGGGGGGCACGGAAGACCTCTCGGATACCCTGAAGAGCCTCGAGTTGAGGTCTTCCCTGAGCCAGTCTAGTAGGAGCTAATCAGAGTTTCTGCAAGAGGAGTAGGACAAGGGAATCAAGGCCCTATAGGTTACCAGTTAGGGCCGAATGCTCCAATAGAGCCAGAAGGGGTCGAGATACACAAAAATCCCATGTTCAAAACCAATGGAGCACCTCAACAAGAGCAATGGGGGTCCCAGAACAAGGGACACGACCAATATAATGGTTGAAGCATGTATTATGGTCCTAACACCAAACGATCCTATTGAAATGACCCATTTGGGCATAATGCCAACTCACACGGGCACTCAGGCCCAGGGCCTCCGCCTCCTAGAAGGTAAGATCCACCCAACTATTGGGGGAATCAATTCCATGGACAAAACACAAATGGATATGGTTACGGTGGGGCAAACCGACCATATAACAAGAGGTAGGATCTACCAAACTATTGGGAAAGTCCTACCCCTAATGATGAGGAGTTCACTGGTACGGGTATGGGATACCATGCACAACCTCCACATTACCAGAGGGCTTACCCAAGCCAGGGCAACCATATGGTACAGTCCCTCGCGGATATGCCCAGAATCCTTGAGAACAAGTTATAGGGGTTCTCAAGGAGTTGTATGGACCTGGCCTTCGATGGGCCACACGTCCAACATGTAGAAAACCTTATCCAGAGCAAATCGACAGGGATTACAAATTCCCTTGAGGGTATAAAATACCCGATTTTGCTACTTTTTCAGGAGAATATAACAAAATGGCTATGAAACACTATAGCCGATTCATCATACAATGTGGAGAATTCTCTAACTTAGGATACTATAAATTGAGCTTGTTTCCCAATTCCTTGATAGGGCAAGCCTTCACCTGGTACACCAACCTCCCACCAAATTGATATAAAGTTAGGAAGAAATGGAAGACAAGTTCCAATCCCACTTCGTTCAAGCAGATATCGGGGTATTAATGGCTGACTTAGCTAGATTAAAACAATAGCCAGGAGTAATGGCCGAACAGTTTATTGTGAGATTCAAATGAGAAGGCAAAGTGCCTTAGTGGATTACCGAAAGTCGAATTTGTCAAACTTGCCCAGGATGGGCTAGACTTCAAACTTAGAATAAAGTTTGAAGGGATGACATTTTTCAACTTATTCAAATTATCAGAAATGGCCACCCATTATGAGAGCAGTCTCCAAGAGGAGAATCAACGATGTACCTCATCATACGAGACCTACTATCAAGACCCTAACCAACCTAGCAGAATTCATAGGAAACAAACCTTTTACATGTGATGCTTTTGCTAGAAAGGATAACCAGATACATGAATCAAATAAGCCACTAGCAGCAACAAAAACCTACTCCTTCGACCTAATCAAAACTGACCAAATACTCGATATGTTGTTTGAAGCTAAGCAAATTAAATTAGTTGGAAGACATAAAATCCCCACACATGAAGAGCTATATGCAAATGATTATTGCAAATGGCATAATTCCTTTACACACCCAACTAACAAGTGTGTGGTATTTCGAAACATCATCCAAGAAAGAATTAATAAGAAATTACTTTGATTTTCTAAAAAAACTGAGGCAATGGAAGTAGATATAAACCCCTTTCCAAAGTTTGTGGATGTCGATATGATAACCATAGATTGGAAACAGAAAGGGGAACAAGAAGGTATCAAAAAAAAATGAATGGAGATGTCAGTTTCACTAAAGTTGTACATTTTACAAGAATACAATTGAGGTCTTCAATTCTGAGAGGAGCCCCAAATATGGACAAACAAGGAAAAACACCATTGGAGTACTCCAATGTAAAGACATGGGAGCCACAGTTCAGCAACAATGATGACAGGAAAACTCTGGTCAAGGAAGACGACTTTTGCCTTTGTGACAGATGTGGTAAAATAATAACCAATCTTATGGCCATGGCTGTGAAAAGGGAGCTAGAAGTCCCCATGCTAGCAGAACGAGCTTAGAATACCCAACATCAAGAAGTACTCTCCAAGCCCCTAACACCAGAGACTGGCGACCCAACAAATGGGCAAGAGAAAGGGGCCAATATGTTAACAATCCTTGGCTAGGGAATGAGCCACGTTGAGAAGCATCCTAGTCCTCGAAGATAGTTAAACCACCTCTAGGAGAGGTCGATAGATGGGTAGAGGTGATTGCTCCTGCCCACAGACAACATGCTTGAGCTTTTTGGTGTATAAGTATAGGTATAACCTTGAGTTCCCTTCAATTACAAGGACTCAAAAAAGAAGATGGTTGAGGCAATAGGGTTTAGCTCAATAAGGGAACTTGAACCAGGTCCCAATCTAAGAATTAGGATTACAACAAGAGGAATAGGGGGGAAGCCAACCAACGCCGGATGGTCAAACGTGCCCAACCTGACTACCAAGTTGACACATCATCCAAAGGCGAATCTAGTAAGAAAGAACATAAGAAGTTAGAAAGAGGATGCTATCACATCCTTAATATCAATGATAATCAAGAGCATAGGCCTATATGGGTACTTATTGGTTAAAATCCAAGGAAGGCCAAGAAGCCTCACTAAGACAAGATGCAAGATGCCTCGTCAGTCGTCCAGACTAACGGTGGGAAGGACTTGCAGTAGCAGCGTATAACCTTGGCAGACATGGCAAAACTACCATTAGATGATGATAGTTTTGGTGATTTTGAAAGCGAGGGGCTATTCATGCAGTCGTTCATATCTTCATAATCGATTACATACAACCTCCCTAGCGACAAGGACCATATGATCGACATTCATTTTGACAGTCATCTCGAGAGGGCAGTCGACTATAACATGATATTCACATTGCTTGTTGAATTTAAAGCCTAGCAAGACCAAGTTTCTAAGCTAGAAAAAGAGCTTTGGGACATTATCTCAGAGAAATTGATGACCATAGAGCTCGAGGATAACACATCGAAGGAAGACGAGCTCGGAACAAATAATGAGGGAGATAAAGGTAAGCTTATCTTTGACAAACCCTCTAGAAACATGACCCAACATTTAAAACCCTTATATATAAAGGTACATACAGAGGGTCGACCCGTGAATAGGGTATTAATCGATAATGGGGCGGTTGTAAATATATACCCCATGTCCATGATGAGAAAACTATCAGAGGTCGATAGTGACCTAGTACCAACAGACGTATCTGTCTATGGTTTCTCAGGAAATGCTACCCAAACAAAATGAGTCCTCTCACTCGAACTATAAGTAGGAAGTTGAACTCAGGTGACAACTTTCTTTGTAGTCAATGCCTCTTCCAATTATATTGCATTATTAGGAAGAGATTGGATACATTCAAACTGGTGTGTCTTGTCATCTTTGCATCAATTGTTATTATTTTGGAATGATAGTAATTGTGTAGAAGTGGTGCATGCATATCAGAAACCCTTCTTGGCCTCAGCAAATAATGTTGAGGCTCATCTTTATGATGACAATGTCGAAACAATCAGGTTGGTCGAACAGGATAGTGAGGGGAAACCCACTGAGGTTACCATGTAGAAAACCTGAGAGGAAGAGACCTCGATAAGTCAAGAATTCAAAGAATTGTGAAAAGAATTAGTCAACCCTGAAATTCCTGAAATGGATCCTAGAGGGGGGGTGAATAGGATCTTTATAAAATATTTAAAATTTCTTTTAAATAAAT
>JAOXJP010214274.1:0-11823 GCA_025762735.1 Platanus orientalis
ATTTTTATCAACTAAGCTATATACTATTGATAATTTTAAAATAATTAGTATATTATATATAATAAATATATATTATACATGTAAAAGTGCGGGCCTCCGGCTGGGCCGAGGTAAGGCCAAGCCCGACCCTCAATAAAAGTGCGGGCCTCGGGCTGGGCTCGGGCCCTCAATGGGCCTAGCTCGGGCCTGGCCCATGCCCACCCCTACTGGTCCATATATGTTGATGATGCCCGAATTTGACATTCGGGCTTAACCAGATGGGTGCAAGGCTTTCGACTATCCTATAGACCTGCGAGGATAGGGAAAGAAATGGCGTTAGTCGGTTGCCGACCAGGTGCACTCTGACGATCAAGTTAGAGACTTCGAAGAGGGGAAATAATATGTAGTTATGAGGAAGTATTGCTCATACCTTTTGTCACTACAACCGGCTTACTTTATAGTTTTCAGCTCTGGCATTATTCCCAGATGCTCAACTTAACGCCCTCGTGCTAAGGCGGCAACATCAGACGTGATCATAGGAATTGTGATAGGCAAAAGTGGTTGGATATGAGTTGACTTCTTTGCCAATGTAAGGGATATCATTTGTTTTCTTGTTGTTCAGCATGAATGGCGCATATCATCCTTCTTTATACGAAGGCCTCGAGTGGGGTTGGCTTAGACGTTTCAGCAAGTACGTCCCGAGGATCTCGGTGGCCTCAGGAAATATCTTTAGAGGGTCTTGGTAGCTTCGGGAGATGTTGACTTGGTCCCCTCGGGAAACATGTCCTCGAGGGTCTTGGTAGCTTTGGGAGATGTTAACTAGGTACCCTCAGGAAATATGTCCCCGAGGGTATTGGTAGCTTCGGGAGACGTTGACTCAGGAGTTCCATATGGTTGGGGATCTCGGGGTCGATCATGTCAGGGCCTAGGATTTAGTCCCGGCCAAGGATCTCGACCGTGTGCTAGTTTCAATCCCATCAAATGGCCCCCAATTCCTGAGGGCCATCGATTTTCGTGATGCCGAAGGAATTATTGTCAAGCATATCTTTTGATCTTTGGCGGTTATTGTTCCCCCTTTTTCTTAGGAATTGGGACGGTTGTCTTGGGAGTCGTGAGAACGTTATGTCCTTTTGGACTTCATGCCTTTATAATGAGCGCGCTGTCAATGGGTCATTAATTAGGCATTGTTTCATCTTCATTACCATTACCTGAGGCAACACATGGTGGGCTTGGATCACGTCTTACAAGTTAATTTGACATTTCTTCAACTGCCTACTCAATACATGTAAGGATACGTGGAGGGCCTTGATTTGAAATAGTCGATTATATGGCTATGCTTGGATCACTTATTTCTTATTAATAGGTTGGTTTATATAAGCTTTCCTTTATTTACGATTCTCATTTTACGATCTTCATCTCCAGCAACTCTAGCTGTTGTAATAGCGCATTCTGACATTCTCTAGGATTTGTGTTCATCTTTTGACCTTCATTCCTGTATGCCCTTCAGCCTCCTCCTTTTCTTTAAGTTTATTATACTTCTTTTTTATATCTAGGGCTACATTTTTCATTTATTTTTCTCTTTTCTTCTCTTTTATTCTTCACTTTCACCCTAGACTCCACCGGAGTTCCATTCGGTTTTCACCTAGTTCGACTCTACAGCTTTCTTTAAGCTTAAAGGTGTCTCCCAGACCTAGGTTCAGTAGGTGGTGACTTGTCATCCTTATCTTTGTCTTTAACGATCTTTTGTCATTATTAGGTTTCTCATTAGAAGTCATCTTTACTCTTGGTCGGATCGATGCCTCATCTAGTCCCGTATCTTTTGATTCTAACGATACCTTGTCATTAAGCCCTGATGTTCCCTAGTCCTAGATTGCCCATCTTGACAACCCTGAGGGGGATTTTGTAACGTCTCGGGGACCTCTTCCTATTCCTCCGATGGCCGAGGTCTTCCCTCCCACTCTCGACTCTTCAGACCTAGAGAGATTTAAGTTGTTATGATATTTCTAGGACATAGTCTTGCGTGTTCCTGAGGTGTCTAAGCGAGCCTGTCATATTCAGCCCGAGGAGATTTTCCTATATGAGCAAGCTCTAGCTGTCTCCAGTTCCCAGTCACTCAATTAGTTAGGGATCTCCTTCTCTGTGTCGGTCTTTCGTCAGCCCAGGTAATGCCCAACTCTTGGAGGATCGTGATTGGTTGCATGATCCTTTAGGCAGCCTATAGTGGTGGGCATGATTTGCTTTCAGTTTCAGAGTTTCTTTTCTGCTACCAAATTGTTGAGAAGGAGCATGCTGGTGGTTTTTTACCTCCTGTGATAGTTTTAGAAACTTAATTACAAGTCATCCGACTTCCCACAAAGGTTGGAAGAGTAGATTTTTTTATGCTTCGGGCAATGGCTGCAAAGCATGCCCTTGGGACAACAACGTTGAGAAGCATGTTCGCTTTCATCGAGTTTGGGGTAATCCACAATCCTCTGGTGAGTAGTTCTGTGTTGTTGTTGTAGTTTCTTTTTTTCTTTTGGGGATGCCTTTGGTTTCTTACCTTGCCCCTTTTTCTTTTTGTTCCGTTTCAGTCTTTGCAGAGCTTCAACTTCCAGCATCTTCCTTTAACTGAGTGCTTAGGGTAATTTCTCACCTTGTGCTTGACTACTCGGCTCTCATTATTCCCAAGGCCCTTTCTCGCTTTCCCTTTCAACCTCGGTCTATGGAGGACATTGCTTTAGGAAACTCGGGTATTCCTCCCATGGTGGAATTCGCTTGGGAAACAACTGTAGGTATTCGTTACTCTCTTCCAACCTCATTCTTTTTAACGCTCGTTTACTACTCTTTGTAGTCATGGCGAAGCTTGACCTGAAGCTTATATTAAAGAAGGCGCGCGAGGCTCATGAGGGAGCGGTTGAGTCTCAAAAGATTCCCCATGTCAGGGAAGGCTCGAGAGTGCTCGAAGGCAAAAGGTCCAGCAACTCAGTAGCTCCCTCACCAAAACACTAGAAGGCTCAGGCAACAACCTTGGGTGGCCGAGAGGGTGTTGCTCCTCAGCCCCCAAAGAAGGACTAGGTGGCCCCGAGCACTTCTACCGGCATCTCTTTGGCTCACGTTGCCTTTGACTCCACCCCTGCCTCTGCTGGTAGCTCCATTTGCCGATGACATTATTCTTCAGACCGATAAAGGAAAAGGTCCGACAACAAATACTTTCATAAACAACCCAAAATACGCTTTCAAGAAAATGATTGGGGGAGTTCTGAGGGGTGGTCTCGAGATCCTCCTTACGATGAACTTGGGCACTTTATACTAGAAGATGGTGTTGGACTTAGCCGAGATATTTCATGATCCTTCAACAACTTTTCTGCCTGATCTTCTTCGTCTTACAAAATTTTATTTCTTCTTTTTGCAGTTGACATCGCTCATGTTGGCAGCCATCCAATTTTAAAAGGCTGCAGAGGATGTTGCTCGTGCTCAGAAGAAGAAGGTCATTGTTTTAAGGTCCAAGAACTTGGGCCTCCAGACCCTACTGTATGATTCTGCACTGAGGGAGGTGGATCTTTGGGCTGAGCTAGACTCACTTCGTTCTGAGAGGGACGACCTGGCTGCCAAGTTTCGAGATGCCTTGGAGGAGTGAAGGGTTTTAGTTGACAAGGCAACTGAGGCAGACTGCAGGGTAGTGGAGGCGAATCTCTGGGTTGAGCTAGACTCACTTTGTTTTGAGAGAGACGACCTGGCTGCCAAGCTCTGAGATGCCTTAGAGGAGCGAAGGGTTTTAGTTGACGAGGCAGCTGAGGCAAACTGTAGGGCAGTAGAAGCTGAGGAAACTTTTACATAGGAGAGGGCAGGAGTTGAGGATGCCTTGGCAAGTCGTCTCCAGCAAGGGAGGGAGGCGGGATAGAAGGAGATCTGAGGTTTAACCGATTACACCCCCGAGGTCTCAAATTACTACCAGGATGGTTTTAAGGCATTCCGATTCAGAGCCTCTTGGGCATATCGGGAGGTCGACTTCTCCGGGGTCATCCTTGATAATGATTCTAGATCTCCTGCTGCAGCCGAGGTCTTTTAGGTCGATGAAGACAAGGCGGAGGTTGTTTAGGTCGAAGAAGATAAGGCCAAGGATTAGACTGTGCCTTTAGTGTTTTTGGCTGTAATCCATCTCCTTTCCTTTTTATGGATCCTCTTATAACCATCTCTTTTATGAATGAAAGCTCCTATGTATCTTCTGTATATTTCTTTTCGAGCCTTATGAGTGATCCATTGTACATAGTGTGATAATCTGTAGCACATCTTCAAAAAATTGTTTAAGTCTTTGAGTAACTCTCAGCCACATGGGGCCAATCGAATGGGCTAAGCCATCAAGTGACTCTCGGCCTCATGGGGCCAGTTAAAAAATCCAAGTCATCAGGTGACTCTCAGCCTCATGGGGCCAGTTGAATAAACTGAGTCATCAAGTGATTCTCGGCCTTATGGGGCCAGTTGAATTGCATACCTTATTGTCATTCCAAATAATTTCGTAGGCTTATTTTGTACAGAAAGATCCCCTTCTAGTGATGCTGAGTTACAATTTCCCTAGGGATAATACCTCCTTAGGTGTTTTGCATTCAAAGGTCGAGGTAATGGTTTGCCCTCCAAATTCTCAAGATGATACGATCCAGGCCTGTTGAACTTCATAACTCTGAATGGTCATTCCCAATTTGGTCCAAGTTTTCCATTTGTCGGGTCCTTGGTGGTAAGCATGATCTCCCTTAGGACTAGATCTCCAACTCTGAACCTCCTTTCTTTGACTCTTTTATTGTAATATAGGGTCATGGTATTCTAGTAAATAGTCACTCGAGCGGTAGCCTCTTGCCTTCTTTCTTCTAGTAAATCCAAATTAAGGTGGAGATTCTCCTCGTTCTCGCCTTTATCTACTTGGGTGACTCGGTATGTTGGTAGTATCAATTCTACTAGGGTTACTACCTTTGATCTAAACCCCAAGAGGAAAGGGGTTTCTCTTATTGGGATCCTGACCGTCGTTCTGTATGCCCATAAAGTTTCAGGTAGCTCATCAGGTCAATTTCCCTTGTGTGCTTCCAACCTTGTTTTTATTATATTGAGGAGAGCTCGATTAGTGACTTCTACTTGTCCATTGGCCTGAGGGTGTCCTGGAGAAGAAAAGTGGTTTTTGATCCCAAGGTTTGAGCAAAATTCCTTGAACTGAGGTTTATTGAATTGCTTCCCATTGTTTGAGATCAGAACCTCTAGAACTCTGAATCGATAGACTATAGCCTTCCACACAAAGTTTTGAACATTGCTCTCGGTAATCTTGACAACGAGCTCTACTTCGGCCCACTTGGTGAAGTAGTTGATTTCCACGATAATGAACCGACCTGTCTTTTTCTTGCGGAAGTGGACCGACTATATTTATTCCCCATTATGCAAACGACTAGGGGCTAGGAATTGGGGTGAGTTCTTCTACAGGTTGCTGGGGCTTATTGGTGAACCTATGGCATTTGTCACATTCTCGAGTGAAACGTGCAGCATCAGTTCACATAGTTGGCCAGTAATAGCCAGCTCTGTTGAGTTGATGAACCATTGATCTATCCCCTGAGTGGTTTCCATATACCCCTTCGTGTACCTCCCTCATAACTAACCTCGACTCGGTTGGAGTTAAGCACCGAAGGTAGGGCAATGTGAGGCTTCTCTTGTATATGACTTTGTCTAACATCACATATCATGATGCCCTTAATTTTAACATCCTAGCTTCTGTACAATCATCAAGTAGCTTATCTCTCTTTTTAGGAATGCCTTGATTGGATCCATCCATGTTGGTTCTTCTTTCATAACCCCGATGGGTACTACTTCGATGATAGTAGTATTCATTATTGGCAGATATTCGACCATCGTGTCGTCTTTGTCCCTAAGGGCTGAGGCTAGTTTGGCCAACCTATCGGCTTGATCATTATGCTCCCATGGTACGTGTTCAATGATGACCATATCAAACATGAAAATTAACTCTCGGACTAGTCGCAAATATTCTGCCATTCTCTCTTCCCTTGCTTCATACTCACCCAAGACCTGGTCCACTATCAGCTTGGATTGCTCCTGATCCTTATCTTTTTAGTCCTAACTTGGTGGGCTATCTTAAGCTAATTGACTAGTGCTTTATATTATGCCTCATTATTGGTTGCCTTAAACCTAAATTTGATGGCGTACTCCAACTCTTCTCCTCCCGGGGCTATGATTATGATCCCAGCCCCACTCGCGTGGCTTGTGGCTGAGCCATCAACATTCAGCTCCCAATTATCACCTATTGTGAGGGCCGATTCTTTTGATATCTCCATGTCTAAGGATGGGGTTAGTTCGGCTACAAAATTAGCCACAGCTTGGCCTTAAACTGCACCCTTGGTTTGTATTCGATGTCAAATTCTCCAAGTTCGACTGACTATTTGATCAATTTTCCTGAGGTATTTGGCCACTACAAAGTGTACTTCAAGGGTTAGTCTATGAGGATAGTGATGGCATAAGCTTTGAAGGATTGCCGCAACTTTCTTGTTGTGGTCACTACCATGAAGGCTACCTTTTCAACCTTCGGATAGTTCCTCTTAGCTCCAGTAAGTGCCCGACTCAAGTAGTACATGGGACGTTTCTTATTTCCCTCTTCTTTTATCAAAACCAAACTCACTATGGAATCTGAGACGGTGACATATGAGAGTAGGGAATCGTTTGGCTCGGTTCTGCATAATAGGGGCAGACTTACTAGGTGCTCCTTGAGTTTCTGAAATGCTTCTTCACACTTTGTCATCCACTCGAATGCCTTTTACAGGAGGCGAAAGAAAGGAAGACACTTATTTGTCGATTGGGATATGAATAGGTTAAGTGCCGTTACTCTCCCTTCAAGTTTCTTAACCTCCTTCGTGCTCCAAGGTGAATCCATTCGCATGATAGCTTTCACCTTCTCGGGGTTTGCCTCGATTCCCCTTTGTGAAACCATAAAGCCTAAGAATTTTCCCGCTGACACTCCAAAGGCACATTTCGTAGGATTCAACCTCATTTTATATCTTCTTAGTGTGTTAAATGTCTCTTCAAGGTCCTCGAAGTGGAGGTCTACCCTCAAACTTTTGACTAGCATGTCGTCGACAATACCTCCATATTTCTTCCAATTTGTTCTTTAAACATGGTATTGACCAACCTCTGGTAAGTGGCTCTTGCGTTCTTTAGCTTAAAGGGCATTACCCGATAGCAATAAAGGCATCGGTTGGTGATGAATGGGGTTCTCTCTTAATTTGGCCCAAACATTCGAATCTGATTATACCTTGAAAAGGCATCCATGAAGCTGAGTGATTCGTATTCGGAGGTAGAATCTACAAGAGTGTTTATTCTCGGCAAGAAAAAACTGTCCTTTGGGCAGACTTTATTTAGGTCTATAAAGTTAACACAAACTCTCCATTTTTCTTTGGCTTTTCTGACCAGTACTACGTTTGATAACCATTCTGGGTAATGGACTTCCCGTATGAACTTAGCTTCAAAGAGTTTGTCCACTTCTTCTGCAACCACCTTATTACGGTCTGCTGCAAAGTTTCTCCTTTTCTAGCCTCACTAGTCTTGCAGTCTTGCAAATATTCAACTTATGCACCATTACCTCGAGATCAATTCCAGACATGTCTTTGTGTGTCCAGGCAAAGATGTCTCAGTGTTTGGATAAAAGTTCGATCAGTCTTTTACTTTGGTTAGGCCTGAGCAGGCTTTCGATACAGACTTTTTTATTAAGTATCCAATCATCTAATGGAACTTCCAGGAGATCTTGCACGTGCTCAGCAATTGGGTAGACCTTCTTCGTTTTCTCTTCATTCATCATCATTGTCTCTTCTTGCGTATTGTCTAAGAGAGAGACACTATCACATTCCCGTGCCACGGTCTGGTAGCCCTTAACTTCTCTGACCCCATGCTCTGTAGGGAATTTCATCATCAAGTGGTAGGTAGAGATTTTTGCTTTCATCTGATTCAGGGATGGTCTTCCTAGTATCGTGTTGTATGCCGACGGATAGTTGACCACCAAAAAATTCACTTCTTTTATAACTTGTTGTGCTCTGAGACCAATAGTGACAGATAGAGCAATGGACCCTAACAGGAAGATTTTTATCTCCCATGAAGCTGACCAGGGGTACCCCTATAGTTTATAGTCGGTCTTCTGGGATACCTATTTACTTGAAGGCAAGCAAGTATAAGATGTCAGTGGAACTACCATTATCTATCAATACTCTCCACGTCCTATACCCGACGATCATGATCATAACCACCAAGGGATCATTGTGTAGGTCTTGCAGTCGGTTAGAGTCCTCTTCTGAGAAGGTGATCAGGGGGTCAGATTTTTGAACTTGTTTCAACGGCCTTCCAGTCGTGTAAACGTCCCTTCCCTCCGTATGCTTAGAACTCCGCAAATGATCTTTCTGTGTTGAAGCAGACTCTCCTCCCCCTACGGATCCCCCTGCTATCA
This sequence comes from Platanus orientalis, assembly GCA_025762735.1. Lineage (NCBI taxonomy): Eukaryota > Viridiplantae > Streptophyta > Magnoliopsida > Proteales > Platanaceae > Platanus > Platanus orientalis. Next base: position 8,438 of record JAOXJP010214274.1, read on the forward strand.
CTCTGATTTCTCCTAAGGGTAGGATTTCTTCTTTTTCCTTCGTGGGAGGCTGCCTTGGTGGCTTACAGGTATCGTCCACTTTCTGACCCGTTACAAATCTTCTCAACTTTCCTCGTTGTATCAACTCTTCAATTTGCTCTTGTAGGTCAAAGTAGTCATTCATATCATGATCGTGGTCTCTGTGAAAATGGCAGTACTTCCCTCTTGCTCTTCGTGCCGGTGGGGCCTTAAACTTTCCTGACCATTTGAGGGCAGGGTCATCTCTGATCTCCATTAAAACCCGCTTGGGGATTGTGTTTAGAGGGGTATACTTAGGGAATTGAGATATGAGAGTCCCTGATTTCAGTTCAGGCTGTTGGGGCTGATCACCTTACCCTCGACCTCGAGTGGATCCATTTGATCCATCCATTCTCTTGCTTTTCTCCAATTCTCCTCTGTTTCTTTGGGCTGACATCGCTTCTTTTGTGTTCATATGCTTTTATGCTTTCACCATCAACTCCTCGAGGGTACTAGGAGGGGATTTTGATAGAGAAAACAGGAACCTAGAGGGTTGCAATCCTCCCATCAATGTAGTCAGTATGACCTTGTCATCAGCGTCATCCACCTGCAATGCCTCCTTATTGAACAAAGTGATAGAGTTTCTCAGTGATTCATCTCGATCCTGCTTGACGTTCAGGAGGTAGGTAACAGGTTTCTGGCAACTTCGAGATCTTATGATATGGCTAACAAACCACTTGCTGAGGTCTAGAAATCTGTTGATGGAACTTGGTTTTAGCCTCCCGAACCATGCACAAGTGGGACCTTTGAGGGTCAAGGGAAAGGCTCGACACATGATTTTGTCCAAAAGGGCATGGAGGTGCATCAATGTCTTGTACGTCTCTAGGTGGTCGAGAGGATCTTTTGTCCCTTTAAATGCTTCCATCTGGGGGACGTGGAACTTGTGAGGAAGTGGGCAGTTCATCACTAGGATTGAGAAGGGTAGTTCAGTCCTCTTAACAAAGTCTTCGACGATCGATGGTTCCTTCCCTTTTATCGTCCGCATAAAATCTTCAAGTTGATTATGTACTTCCTTGAGCCATTCATACATTAGTGGGTTACTTAAATTGCCTCCCTTTGTATGACTCTGGTGAGGGTGTTCTTCATCGTGATGCCTCTCTGATCGATGGGATTCTGTTTCCCCTACTCGTTCTCCTTTTTTGCTTCCCAATAGGGCGGAATGTTCATTCCGCAGTCCTTCATGGGCCTCTATTTCTTCTCGATTGATAATCCTTTGCAGGAGTTGTTGATTTTGTTGAGCAATCTCCTCAACGTACTTTGTGAGGTCTTGCATTCGTTGTTCGAGGTTGGGTCCATCAACTTCATCTTCAGTCTGATTGGTCTAATTATTGTGTGTAGCACCGTTCCTCTGGTTATTCCTTTGTGCGTCCATGGATATGGTCTCCACCATGCACCCTTAATCTAAATGAGTCATTCTAACCATGGTTCCCATAGACGACGCCAACTAATGATGCCCGAATTTGACACTCAGGCTCAACTAGATGGGTGCAGGGCTTCCGACGATCCTATAGACCTGCGAGGATAGGGAAAGAAATGGCGCTAGCTGGTTGCCGACCGGTGTACTCCGACGATCAAGTTAGAGACTTTGGGAGGCGAAATAGTTGCAGTTATGAGGGAGTATTGCTCATACCTTTCGTCACTACAACCGGTTTACTTTATAGTTTTTAGCCCTGACATTGTTCCTGGATTCTCAGCTTAACGCCCTTGTGCTAAGGCGACAACACTAGGCATGATCGTAGGAATTGTAATAACTAGAAGTGGCTGAATATGAGTTGGCTTCTCTGCCAATATAAGGGATACCATTTGTTTTCTTGTTATTCGGTATGAATGGCACGTGTCCTCCTTCTTTATACGAAGGTCTTAAGTGGGGTTGGCTCAGACGTCTCGGCAAGTACGCTTCGAGGATTCCAGTAGCCTCAGAAAATATCTCTATAAGGTCTTAATAGTTTTAGGAGATGTTAACTCGGTCCCCTCGGCAAACATGTCCTCGAGGGTATTGGTAGTTTTAAGAGACGTTAACTCAGGAGTTTCATATAATCGAGGATCTCGGGGTCAATCATGTTGGAGCCTATAATTTAGTCCCAACCAAGGATCTCGACCGTGTGTCAGTTTCAGTCCCATCATATGTGATCGGGTTTTTTTAAGCCATTTCCTAGGCGGGGCACGTGAACTAATCTAGCCCTAGCTTCCAATTATTTACTTATTTATTATTTTTGTACATGATAATCACTGCCAACTGATGCTGTTTTTATACCACTGAAGGGATATACAAGGATATAAATGACAAGGAAAGGTAGGCCGAGGTTTTCCCAAAGTCATTTTTAATCTTATTAAAAAAAAGTCATGTTCAAAGAATTCTTTAAAATTGTGGTCAGGTCAGAATAAACCATTTAAAGTTTTCTCAAATGTTTTGATGTGACATGGTTATATTGACTACCGTCCTAAAATAATGCAAATTTAGCAAACGGACATTTTATTTTATTTTCAAATAAAAATACTGACGGATTCTTGACATTATTTTGGCTTGCAGAAGATACGTTATTTTAAGGCAATCTTGACCATTTGATTGCATAAATAACTTGGACTTTTAGTCAAAACTTTAGGTATTTAACCAAAAAAAAAAAAAAAAAAAAAAAAAAAAAAAGGTAAGTCAGAACTTTTAGGTAAAGTGCCGTTTTTCCGGATGAATTACTGAATGACCCCTTAAATTATCTGAAAATGTACAATCTCCTCTTTGAATTATCAATTTGAATGGATCTTCGTCGACTTTGTTGCTGCTCTAGAAAAAGGAAAAGATTGATACCCGCTTACCGCTATCTCTTCCTTAATACGATGTATATAATTTTTTTTTTTTAATCTATAAATTTTGTCTTCTCCATTCTCTTTAGTGCATAAAAAAAGAAAAAAAAAAAGAAAAAAAAAAAGAAATGATTTCCAAACCAAATGTTCCGTGACCAGCAAGTGACTGTGACCTCTATAGGCAAACATGTGTATTTACAATTAAAAATGAAAGAAAAAAAAAAACTCAGTTCAAAAAGTAAGAACCCAAAAAAATACACCAACGTAAAAGCACATCATATGTCTTTAGGTCACCTGTTTTAAGACTATTAATAAATTCATAAAGGGACAATTTTCAGGTCGGACCAAAGATTCACAAAAATTACCGGAATCTGATTTTGTATAATTAATTTTTTATCCCTAACCCCGTCTCTTTCTACCAGTAATGTCCTCTCTGCCTACTGTCTCTCTTTACCAGTAAATTGTCTCTTTTTTAGAGTGGATTGTATCAGCTCCTCTTAACAAACGCTCCTCTCTTCCCCATGTAAGGG
>JAOXJP010214285.1:0-11823 GCA_025762735.1 Platanus orientalis
GTATATATATATATATATATATAGTGGATTTGGGTCACTCCCATACATGATTTTAAAACTTGGATTGGTGGACTGAATTGTCCACCTTTGAAGCCAATCTTGGATCGTTTCAGATTGGACGATCCATGGCTGGAAAAAATTATATAGAACCTCAAGGACCCAATTAGATCATGGATCCAATAGATCACAACCAATCCTGATCTGTCAGATCGTCCAATCCTTGAAACCAGACTCCCATAAGGGTGTGCCATACCATTTATAGGGGCTTTTATCATAGGATCCAAGATTTTGGCTTAAGAAAATAACCAGCAGGAACTCTTACAACCTTTGCTACTATTAGAGAATGTTAGTTCCACATCAACTTGGTATCAGAGCTTGGTTTGTATATTGCAATGATTGCGGAGTTTTAAACTTCTGTTTGGGGATGGAAAGTATGACATGAGTTTTAGTTTTTACATAAATCATAAATTGCGGTTGGAGGGTAATTGTCAATTGCTGAATAGTGATGTTAACCCTGAAGATGGATGGAAAGCTAAAATCTTGTTTTCCTACATTTCTTTATCATGTGAGAATCTTGTCACGGCTTTACAGCTTTACTTTATGGGGATATCGTTGAGATGGAGGATGTCACATGACAATGGCTCTTCTTTAACAAGTTGAGGAAAAAAGTTACTCGGAATTAATGACCACTCGGGTTAGATGGGTTCAGACAGGACAAAGGACAAGGGCTGTAAAGGAAGATAAGGATAGATCGAAATCAATTATAGTTTTAAGCATGGACCCACCCCGGGTTGTTAGGTTCAACCAGTGGGTTGATTGGGTTTAAAACATTATAAAAGGGAAAACCAATCCTGAAAACAACAAAGCCCTGAAAAATAAAACCTCCTCTTCACTTCCCCCTTCCTCATTTTGTTTAGATGGAAAATTGTTCCTTCATAAAACTGGCCGGGTTACAATCACCCACCTGGGTTGTCCGAGTCGCTCCAAACAGACCAAGTCATCCGGGTTTAAAGAGCAGATTGGTGACAGATAAACGGTGGCCCAACCAATTTCGTCTCTAGTGCAGTCTAATTCTTTGAACCAAGCTTTGCACCTAATTGGTGACAGAGATATGGTTTGTTGTTTTTTAGTGAAGGCTTTTCTCTTTTGGAGATTTGGTTTAATTTGGTTGGGGTCTCTCTCTCTCTCTCTGTTGGAGCTTTAGCTCTTCTAAGAACAGATTAGACAGTGCACTTGCAATAAGTTACTTTAAACACTATGCACCACATTACAATTGAAATAATAATTGTAGGATTTGAGATTCATTGACTTGGTTAGTGCAACTAGAAGTGGTTTGTTACAATGCATAAGGCAGCTAAAACGTGGGTATTGGGTCGCCAAAAGAGTTGGTGTAATATATGGTAAACCAGATTAGAAGGTAAGTGTCCAAATTAGAGCTTAGAAACTTAAATTGTTCTGCTATTTAAAAAATATTTACACTTTCCTAGTAATCAAAAAGAAAAGGAGAAGATTATGTTTTGAGAAAGGTCCACAGAATCACAAATCCAATGGTTTATGGTATTAATTTGTGTCGATTCTATTTTTGAGCTCTGCCCTATCCTGAAGAAGGCCCACAAATTGAATTATCTAGAATCATGTCTGATGGTGACATGTAAATGAAAAAGAGGATGGAAAATGTAGACCTTTTAGCATTCAAAAGTCTTTAACATAATTCATGTAACACTAGGGACCTAAAATCACCAAGGCATACCACATTGGCCCCAATAGGGGTAAAGGACAGCTGTCAACCCTCTTGCCATCTTTGTGTAGGAGAGAAGCATGAAACAAAAGGGAAAAGGATATGTTTCCTCCCCAGAAGCCTTTTAATAAAAATATATATTACCCTGTTTAGTTCTTTACCATATGGGTGCATTTCTCTCCAAGTGCTCAAAAAATTATATTTTTAGCACCAAAAGATTTAATATAGATAATAAAAATTCTGATTCAAGATTCTTTGGAGTAAGTTAAACTACATTAACATACAATGTGTTAGGATCGCTTTCCCTTCTTCGTCTTAAAAGAAAATGAGATGCAATAAATTAATATGCAAAACGAAAATAGAAATCACGTATAACACAAGATGTATGTGAAAAACCCCAGTTTAGAGAAAAACTACGGAGTCATAGAGAAAACTTTCATTATCTGAAAAACCTCGTAAAAAACCATTACAATTTTTGGAATCTCTCTCTCCTTGCTTGCAACCTAAAAACAAAATATATAAATACCCCCAAAAACCTTAATACATGGTGAATTACGGTTCGGATCTGATCCGATACATAAAACCATAAAAAACGGGTTCCATATTAAGGTTATATCCGGGTCAAATTCAGGTTGACAAAATCTTATGCTAACCCAAATCAAACTTCACACACTACACAATGAGTGTCTATAGCCTGACATTATACGCAAATTTTAACTCCTTTTCACAAATTTGGTTGGAGTTTTAATTTTTTTGCATCCTTGTCATGTTTTGAGAACTGTCACATGTTGATGTATTTTAATTTATGGGTTAATTACATAATGTTCCTTTTATTATTTGACAATATATAGTCACCCCCTCAATTATCAAAAATACCGTAAACTCTTTGTCAGAAAGATTACAAAAATTTGAATCAGTGTGATTTTATTACAATATCCATTATTTTAAACCTTATTTTTTGAACAATAAAACCATAATTTTGAAAACCAGACAATTGAACTGATAAGGTGAGTGGTTAAGGATCAACCAGATTGGACCGTTGGATTGCATGGTTTGAATGCAGTTCACATAAACATAATAAAATGTTATAAAATTTATAAAGAAAATGACAATTTATGTTATATTAGGAAGGTTAGTAAAGGTGGAAGGATGTCCTATACCCAATTTACATGTTTTACTGTGTCCCCACACACGAAGATGAGGTGCATAGGGTTAAAGTTATAAAAATAGTTTTAAAATGAAAAGGTAGGTACCATATAAAGGGGTGCAAAGGAAGAAAATTGAAATAAAAAACAATATATTCAAATGAAAAAATATATATAATTAATAAAAACACCAAATTCAAAAAACATGTACTAGCCTCTAATGTGGGGGAAATAGGAGGATGGACAAAATTGAATGTATGAAATCCTTTCTATTAGAACAATTGGAGGACAATTAAGGTTGTTTACGTTTTCCAAATAAGAAGGTACCATGAATGCGGTTTTAACTCTTTTTTCTTGATAAAAGTGAAGGTTGTTTGATTTAAGAGAGATATAGAAATAGAAAACTACAAAATAGAAAGGATTCCACATTGTCCAAAGCAAATCAATGCTAGTTGCTTTCAAAAAAGATTAAAATCCGTTTGGTTTGTTGTATCACTCGGTTAACAAAAACCAGGCAGTTTTAACGGTTTTCTCCAGTTTTTAAACAATCCTGTTTTCATGTTTCATCAAACGGTATAGTTAGCCAGTTCTAATTAAACCGGATAAAACCTTTTGGTCTGATCCGGTTCTTATTACTATGAATAAAACATATTTTTTTAAATCCCAAAAATATCCTTAGTAAATTAAAACCCATATGCGTGTATCCGATCCCATTTTCTTCTTTCTTCCTCCCTTCCTTTGCCTGACAAAGACTCTCTCTATCTCTCAGTCACCTCTATTAACGAAGACGCTCTTCCCTTTTTGGAGCATTTACAGAGCGATTCCTCCTCCATAGAGATGGATTCAGGCCAAGTCGGTGGTAATTGAAGGACTCGTATTACTTGTGACAGTGAATAAATGAGCTGCCTTAAGCCAAGACACAAACGGGATGGGGTTCAAACACTTTTTTGTAAGGGGGGGTGAGTCCCATACACTTTTTCCATCAATCCTCACCGTCTGAAGGGGATCTCCCCTCGCCTCCTACGCTTTATTAAGAGTATGAGATTCACCCAATCCCTAAAGAGTACCTGAGAATGAGTGAATAATTATGCTCTACCTATAGAGATAGGCATGCACTCTTCCCAAAATTCTTCATTCAACTTTGCTCTTACTCTACCACTTTACCACCTCCTAAATAAGTCCATCAAAATTAAGCACTTTTATAAAAAAAAAATTTGCCCCAATCAGATCCTACCTCTTTGTTAGACTGCTTCCATCTTTTATATGTAATATCACACTTTGTCTAGTGAAAAAGAGGGAATCATGTGCTTATACGTAAGCTTCCCTCAACTTGGTTTGATGTGTTTTTGAGAAAGTGATACTATTAAAACGTCAAAAAACAAAATCAGGATAGGATAGTGGCCCGTATTGGGATGCCTTGGATCGGACATTATCAAACTAAAGTTGGACCGGATCGTTACCCAATCATGTGATTTCTCCAATGTCGTAACTTTAGCTCTATGCACTGCTGCCGATATGGCCTTTCCCATCTCACTCTGAGGGAGTTCGGAGGTTTCGCTTACAGACCAACATCTTATATCAGCAGGTGGAATGAAACAGTCTATTATAGGCTAGGGATATTATACAGGTGTGGTTCATTGCCATCTCACCGTACCTAAAAAGGCCTGAAATCCTCTATGCCACCCCCCTTGTGAGCCACTCAATGGCCACAAAGAGAGGAGGGGGGGGGGATCAACTCAGTTTTTGAGATATCACATCACCTCCAAAAAGTGAATTGATTCCCTCTTTTGTGTGGCCATTGAGTGGGGGGGTGGCGTAGAGGATATCAGCCCACCACCTAGTACACTGCATCACCTCCATTGGATTGGATGCGGGTTAAATAGGATTCCTGTCCTCTGGCTGAAGTAACCAAACAAGACGTGTCTTGCTAACTCTGCTGGCCCTTCATTCCTGGTCTTTAATGTTAGTGGATCCGCATAGGACTTGAGGATGAAGCAATCCTCTCCATCGACCACCTTCTCTTATACACCTTGCATCGGGTTAGCATCGGGTTAGGAAGTAAGAATACTTCAAAAACCTTGGTGTGTTTGTGTCCGATATGTATTGAACATAGAAATGTGTCAAAAGAAAATTTAATTTTTTTGACATTACAGGGATATGTAGAAATACTTTGAGACACAATAATTAGAAAGTTTTTGGTAAAGTAATTGGAAAAATATGGTAATAAATATAAAAAAAATTGGTATTATAATAAATATAATTAAGAATGAAATAAGAAGGCAAAAAGAAAGTCATTGGGTTGTACATGACCCCTTGTGATAATAAAGGAAGAAGCGGAAAAAAATGAGAGGGAAAAAGGAAAAAAAAGAGAAAAAAGAAATATGACATATGCTTCAGTCTTCTAGTAAAGTAGAGTTTTTTTTTAAAATTTCTTCGTTACCATGGTTTTTTATTTGGGGAATGAATTTTTCTATCTTTCTACTGTCTTATCCTACTCGATTTTTTTAGGGTCAATCGAACAACTACATAACCATCTCACAACTAAGAGAGGTCGAGAATGATCATTTGCTAATTGATTCACTCTTTTTAAGTTGTTATTTATTTTTTAAAAATTAGATTAACATAAAATCTAGTTTAAAATATTAATTAATTATCACATCCTTACTTTATTGTATCTTATGTTTTCAAGAATTATCATGTTACCGTGTATGTGTTGTATAGTACCCGTGTTCCATATTAATGTCCGTGCTTCGTGCTTCGTAGGCATCAACAAATCTGTTGACAATGGTTATGAAAAAAGGCCCTAAAATATAACGACCCACATTTGATAATGATCAGAGAAATTAAACAAAATATCAAATATAGTTGAAGCAGAGCACATCAATCAGCACAGAGAGTTTGAGGTCAAACAGAACCTTTTGTAGCATGTGCACCTTCCCTGATTCAGGCACACAGTTTTTTTTTTTTTTTTTTTTAGGGTGAGGATGAGGGTACAGTTGTGATGAATAATATGGATCACATAAATGAGAAAGCTCAAATCCCTATAACATGCAATACAGATTAATGCTCAACAAAAATAAGAAGAAAATATAGAAGAAAAAGAACACAAACCCTATCAGGGTGGGATAGGTTTATGAACGCTTCCCTTAACACACGCTCATCATTGCTCCTTGTCAGGGGTGGACACATCAGCATTGAAAAGTGATTATCACTTTTTTGGGGGGTGCATATTCACTTTTTGGCGCTGATGTGCCCGCCGCCTATCAAGGAGCAGTGGTTAGCATTCGTTAAGGTGAGCATTTTTTATCCATTCACTACCAGGGCTCGGATTACTTGCAAATGAATTTCATGAGAACTGTGCAAACTGCAGCAAGGGGGGGGGGTCGCATCCAGAATATACACCACAGTACAGTCGAGTTAACCATGTAGGATTTGAGATTCATTTACTTGGTTATTGCATAAGAGATAGTAAGATAACCTCCATAATAAAATTAAATGACATTAATGTGTAATGAGAATCTACAGCGTGACATTTATATACAAATTTAAAACCCTCATCCAAATTTAGTTAAGAGTTTTAAATTTTTTTGTATACACATAGAGTTTTGAAAGGATCCGGACATTGAGATGCCACCAGTGTGCCATCGGCATCATAATAATGGCATTTAAATGAAATCTGATAAGTCTCATTGACCACCGGGACCTTTCTCCCCGATTCAATATTTACTATCCTCTGTTCCGTGAGGACAAGACACACAGTATTTTTGGATAAAATTTTCTGTAGCTTTTTGTAGTATGAACAAAAACATGTTCCTTTATGCCAAATAATCAACTGCAACAAATTTTTTTGTAGCTTTTTGTAGGATGACCAAAAAGATCACAAAAAGACAGAGGCCCCATGTTAAAAAAACAAAATACCATGCTTTTTTGTTGTGCTACAAAAAGCTACAGAAAAATTTGCTACATTTGATCATTCGTTTTTTTTTTTTTTTTCTTTTGCCTTTTAACATGGGTTTCTGTATTTCCGTATTTTTTGATCTACAAAAAGCTACAGAAAAATTTGGTACAGTTGTGATCACACGCCCTTTTTTTTTTTGTTTTTTTTTTGTTTTTTCAGGTAAGGAGGAGGGTTGGAGATATATATATATATCTTGGAAACTGTATTTCATGCAAAACAAATTAAGGGTCCTAGGACCTTACAATCCTTTTATTTATTTATTTGGAGAATGAAATACTATTTCAGATATATAGTTATAAGTTCCTAATTTTCTAGCAGGGCCATTTCTGTGATGAGGCTCACAGTTGTGATCAATAATATGAATTAATTACATAAATAAGAAATCTCAAAAACCCAATAACATGCATTACAGAATAATGCTTAGCCAAAAGTTAAAAAAGAAAGAACACAAACCCTAGATCAATAGCTCTGTGTACATAACCTGTTTTGATACTAGAAATAAATGCTTTCTAGAGAGAGAGAGAGAGAGAGAGAGAGAGAGTTGTGATCAATAATATGAATTACATATATGAGAAATCTCAAACCCCAATAACATGCATTACAGATTAATGCTCAGCCAAAAGTTAAAAAAAAGAAAAGAAAAAGAAATAACACAAACCCTAGATCAATAGCTCTGTGTACATAAACTGTTTTCATAGTAGAAATAAATGCTATCTATCTTATTTATCTATAGAGAGAGAGAGAGAGAGAGGTTTAGTTACCCTGCCACATTTTCGAGAATTTTCACCTTGGCAAGATGACTGCCCTAAGAGGGTTCTTCATAACCACAGTAAAAGCAAACGTCTCCGTCGGGTCAGGCGGAGCATCCGGAACAGGCACCCACTTAAACGCCTGCACCATCCTAGCAATCAACAAGTGCACATGCAACGTCCCTAGCGTCACCGCCGGGCAGATCCTCCTCCCCGCCCCGAACGGCATCATCTTCAGCCCTTTCGTCCCCGTCACATCCACATTCACCCCATCCCCCTCCAAAAACCTCTCCGGCCTAAACTCACCCGGATCCTCCCAAACATTCGGATCCTCCGTCACCCACGCCGTATAAAACTCCACATTAGCATCCGCCGGAATCGTGTAACCCCCCAGCTCCGTCTCCTTAGTGGCCGCATGTGACAACACAAAATGGCTAGGTGGGTGCCTCCTAAATGTCTCCTTCACTAGAGCCCCTAGGTAAGGCATCCTCTCCACATCTCCTTCTGTGATGCACCCTTCTTTCCCTACATACTCCAATATTTCACCATACAACTTCTCTTGTATGTCTTGGTTCATTACTAAGTGTAGAAGGGCCCACTCCGTCGTCGTTGCACTTGTGTCGGTGCCGGCGTTCATGACCTCCGAGCAAAGGGTCACCAACTCTTCCTCGCCGAGCCGGCCTCGGCCTGCGAGTTCGAGCCCGAATAAGGAGTCTATGTAGGCTGCACCAATTGGGCTCGCCATTTCCAAATCCTTGTTATTTCCTCCACACTCCACGAATACCTTTCGGCTCCTCACTAGAGGGACTAGGCACTCCATTTGTCTCCTCCTTAGCTCCTTGGCCTTTTTGAGTTGTGGCCGGAACAACGGCGTGAAGACCGGCAAGAAGTCCGGCAGCTTGAGGGTGGTCATTAGCATGACGTCCTTTAGGACGGATTCGATCTCTTTGACCCGGGTCTCGGAGATCTTGGCTCCGAAACATATGCAGATTAGGATGCTACATATTGTGAACCTACAGTTGCTCATGACCTCCACGGACCCTGTCTCGTGGGCCTCTTTTTGGAGCCTCTTTAAGTGGCCATCCAAGGCCCATTGACGTATCCAACTGCACTGCCGGATTCGGGCCGGGTTTATAAGTTCGGTCACGAAGTTCCGGCGGAGGGTTCGCCAGATGGGCCCGTACTCGGCTGAGTTGATAGTGCACTTGCCGACGCTGAAGAGGAGACGGGTCGGTGAGTCGGCCGGCCGGCTCGCGAAGATTGGGCCCTTTTGGACTAGGGCTTCATGGATGAGCTCCGAGCTGGTGATGATGATTAAGGTTCGTTGGCCCATTTGCATGGTGAAAATGGGCCCATATTTGGTTCGTAGGTCACGAACCACGTACATGAACGGACGGCGTTGGAGGAGGACTTGGACTAGATTGCCGACGAGCGGCCAGCCCGGAGGGCCTGGGGGGAGGTTTTTCGGGCCGCCGCCGGTGGTCGACCAGTAGCGCCACCATAGGCAGACAAGGAGGAATGCTAGGAGGAGGACAAGGGAATCTATCAACTCCATTGTTGAAGAGAGGGGGAAGAAAGTAAGCAGGTGGAGAGGGCAAAGAAGTACCAGTGGTTATATAAAAAATGTTGGGTTTGGAAGTGAGAGCAGAGGCAGTGAATGAGGCCTATCTACCAACTGATATAATTGAATGCCATGAGCAGACCAAGTATTTATTACGATCTCGTGATGGAGAACTTGATTTTATTTGGTTTTTTGATACCACAAATTTCCATTTCCTAATATGGGGATTTGTATTCTCTAATCTCTCTTCTTTGTCTATATCTCTGTAATCTTTTAGAGAGAGAACAAGTCTCTATTCTCTGATCCAGTGTTTTAAAACTCGGATTGGTCTAGTGACTCAGAAAGCTGTCGATCCTTAGTTATCCGGTAACTCGTCCCTTGTTACCAGCTGATTATAAAAATATACTACTATTTAAAATAAGAAAAAACACAAAAAAATTGGTGAATATATATATATATATATATATATATATATATATTATAACATTTGTATAATTTTATACTAATATAGCCTTTAAACCAAGTTATTCGGCTAAATTGCTGGAAAACTCGTATGAATTACCCAAAAAACTCACCTCTAACTCAAGTCCAAGTTGTGCACCATCCCAATTTTAGCACCGAGTTAACCAGAAACTAAGCCAAATCGAGAAACTCATGAGCTGAGGTAACTAACCCTCAAGATTTGGTGCACCCTCCTAAAATGCCCATAACATGTCCCCACAACACGTCACGTTGAGAAGTGATTTACACCCCCACCTCCCAAAAAACAAAAGAAGAAATCACTTTTCGACTTGTGCCCCCCACTACACGTTAAGGGAACTTTAGGAGGAGGGTGTACCAAATCCAAGCCGGGTAACTAGTTAGTTTATATATAATAGTACTCTAATCACTCTTCTTTACTATGTCTCTACTCTTTTAGAAAGATAGAATGGTTCACCATATAGACTAGGTCACCGCCTGTAAATCACATGGTGTGAGTGAACGGAATGTAGATATGATTCACGATCACCTTGTTCTCATGGCTTAATAAGGTTGTGGAGAACGACCCAAATGCAATGACCCGTGCTTTCTTTTCAGCTCCTTGCTCTCACCACCACGACAAAAATGTCACAAGCAAGAAGAGGACTAATGGGTCAAGATTCTCTACAGTAAGTTAAACTACATTAATGCATAGCAAGTGTCCGTAGTATGATATGTATACGAAAGTTTAGAACTCTTGCCAAAATTTGGTAAGAGGTGTAATTTTTTTGTACATGTGTCTTTTTTAAGATTAGGTTCATGTTAATGTATTTTAACTTTTTGCAGGGGTCCAAACAAATCAAAAGGCCGTCAATACAGTTTGGTGTTGTCAAAAGTAATGTGATTTAGTAGATGCACTTGACAATTACGAAAGCACCCCTACCAGCCTTTTAATATGGGCGTTTCCTTCTTCATTCAAATCATAAGGATCATCTCTTATCCACGAATAATCTTGTGGGCTTCAGGAGACAGACACATACCCAAAAAAAAGTAGTGATTTTCATTTTTTGGGGTTAAATGTACATCTCTTGAAGCCACAAGACTATTCGTGGACAGGAGATGATCTCAACAGCATCATTTGCTATCAAATTGGATGAATAATTAACCTTAGAAGATGGTTTGGGTTTGTCTCTCAATAAATTCTTTTTGCCTCTCAGTTAAAAACTTTATCACTGAAATTAGCTTTAATAGATAACCCTAGACAAAAATGCAGATTGACCAATTATATTGTATTAATAAAATAGAAAACATACAATGATGGAAAAGAACAATGGAGAAAATAACATATAAGGAGCACTAAGCAGTGGTCGATATTACCGGAATTAGAGTAAAGATAGTAACTGAGAATTTTTTTGTAAATTCCAAGGAAAGTTTGATCAACTCTATAAACAGTGTAGCTAGTAAAATAAAGGGCATAAGAAGGAAGTGAATCAACTCCGGACAAAAAATGACTTAAAAGACTCTTAGAAAATAGGCGAAACTATATATAATTTATAATGTTTGTATATATATATATTCTAAGTTACTCGATCAAGTTACCGGAAAGCTCGTCTGAAGTACTTTGAAAACTTGGCTCTAACTCGGGTGATCAATTGTGTGAACATCCCTAAAAAATATAAATAACTTTTTCAACGTGACATGTCACCTACTGATTGCAAGCACACTGTTGGCACCCATTAAGGGGTGCACCTAATCCGATCCCAGGGCAAGGTTTCTCTGGGATTTTAAATCATCTCCAATCTCAATGGATAGGTACCACTCCATTAGCAATCAGTGCATGACATATGGTTTGAGAAACTGAGTCAATACACATGGGTCAAAGGAGGGTATTATAGTAAATATACAACTAATAAGTACTTGTGTATTTATTAATCAAAATAAATGTCCTGTCCAGGATTTGGTGTCTAGGACACCAGGTGACTTCACAAGGAATAAAATGGGCAGTTGTTGGATGAAATTTTAAATTCCCTCCCATTTTATTTCAAATGAAGTCACTTGACACCCTAGACACCATTCTAGAACAAGAAATTTGCTCCATTTATTAATGCACCCTTTGCTAGATATTGTGTCACATCCTGAACAGAAAATGGAGTGGTTCCAGTTCAGTCAGATTGGAGTTAATGTGAACTCACATTCTGGGGGGGGGGGGCAAC
>JAOXJP010214296.1:0-11823 GCA_025762735.1 Platanus orientalis
GTAAATTGGAGTGTGGTGCAACTAATTGGGATTGAATCTGTCAGTTTGGGTAATCATTGACAAATCTTATTGATTTCTTTAATAAATTCATCTGTAAGTCGCTACAATTGTTTTGATAACTGTACTCAAAAGGAAAGTTGTGAAATGAAACTTAGTTGGTAGCGTTGCTAATGACTAGATAAGGGGAAAGTAAAATGATTTAATTCACAAAGCTCAACCGCTGCTTCAGTCAATTCTGGACCGTCGGTTGCAGGGATCTAATGAATAATTTTTTGCTTGCAGCTTTTTTTTGTGTGTTACTCTGAGCATTGAAAACCGTTCCAAGAAGGATACCTATTGCGATCTTCTTCTATTCACAGATAATCTTGTGGCTTCAGGAGGGCGTACACATACCCAAAAAGGTGGTATTTTTTACTTTTTTGGATATGTGTACCTCTCCTAAGCCCACAAGATTATTTATGAACAAGAGATTATCCTTTTGGGAAAGATACTCAGAAATCAAGATCCTCTCCAGTCGTGGAGTATGTGTTGCCCATGTCTTGGTGTGAGATCCTAAAACCAGTCAAGAAGTGGGCTGCTGCCTTTGAAGATCTCCTTGTACGAGAGTTGGAGAAGTCCAAAAAAAAAGTTTATAGTTCCGTGGGGAATCTGTGTAGGTCTAAACATGGCTGGTGAAGTGTTCTTCAAAAAAATCGAGTCCATACAGTGGAGTAAATTTATAAAGGTCTCTGTGATTATAATTATATATCGTAACAGAAACATGAGCCAAAAAAAAAAAAAAAAATTAAACAAAAATTTGCGTGATTTACCTGAAGATAAAGCAAGGAGTGGGTCTCCCTTTGAGTTCCTGGTTTGGAGAACCAGCCTTGTTCTGTAGTGATTGTGAACAGCGTAGAAATCCGACAGTGCCATGGAAATGCAGCTGTAGCCCATCTTACCGACCCATGTTTCCATATCAAGAACCACACCAACATTTATTATGTCTGTGTTGTTGTTGAGGCTATTGTTTTGAGCAATGGCGAATACAGCATACATAAGACAGGAGTTAGAGAACATGAAGAATGGTAGGAGAGTTGAGTTATTCATTTTCAGCTGGGGACCAACATATGCCTGATTTGAGTGCACATTGTCGCTTTTATAGGCACTGGACGTAAAAGTGGGCGTCAGATATATTTTTATTTTATGGGCATAGCAGAATTGGGATTGGCATGCAGCCCTACTAGCGTTGGAGTACAACCATAGATTAAAACCAGGTGGGTCAACTTTGGACTCGGTTAAGACTGCTATTAAAAATGAACCAGTGGTGAGACTTGATAAACTCGATTGATCCCTATTTTTTGGGAGTTAAGTAGGACTTTGGAGTAAGAAATAGAGCTGCTATTTACACCACAAAAATTTCTAAAGTCATCTCACTTAATATTTTTTTGTTTTTTCTTTTATACTCCTTCCCTTACCTAAAATACCTCTTCCCTCCCTTTCTCAAACCCCACTCCTCTCTCTCTGATGCGGGCAGCAGTGGCGACCCCTCTGATTGCAACCCACCCTCTTCCGCACTACCTCTCCCTCTCCCTCTCTCCCTCCCTCCTTCTCTCTCTCCCTCTTTTTTTTTTTTTTTTTTCTCCCGGTGTCTGTTCAGACTCACAGGCCTAAACAAGGTTCCCTCGTTCGGACCTCCGAACAGGGGTCCTTCTTAACAAACCTATTCAGGAGAGAGGGAGAGGGAGAGGGAGAGGGAGAGAGAAGATGAGCAGTGCATGAGAGGGAGAGAGAAAGAGGAGGAGGAAGAGGGAGAAAGAGAGAGAGAGAGGGGAGTGCAGGGGAGGGAGGGAGGGAGAGAGAGAGGGAGGGAGAGGAGTGGTGCCGGAGATGGAGAGAGAAAGAGGAAGAGGGAGGAAGAGAGAGGGAAATGAGAGAGAGAGGAGGAGGGGTGCCGGAGGGGGAGCTGCAATCATTGAAGGAAGTGCTGCAGCTGTCAAAGTGGTTGCCAGAGATGTGGGAGGGAGAGGTGATTTAGGTAGGAGAGGGATGAGAGGAAAAGTATTGAAGGAACAAAAAACATGTGAGATGAGTTTAGAAATTTACGAGGTGCGAGTAGCAGCTTCCTAAATTTAATAGTTTAAAATATTTTTAAGGCTTTGAGCTGGAAACTTAAATGTCACTGTCACTTATTAGGTGTGAGTTTTGTTGTCCCTAGTTGACATGACCCAATGATTACTGGAGTCTAATTTCTATTCCTGGTGGTTTTATAAGCTGACACATATTGGGTTGGGGGTTCAAAAAAATGTATAGGTGTAAAAAAATAGTCACCAAATTCAAAAATACATCTTGTGTCAATCAATGGTACAGACAACTATTCTCCGTAAATTACCCTAGTGCAGCAAATTTCTGTCTGCTCTTTGATATCTTGCAACCAGGAAAGGGACGTGACGTACACAAAAAAGTGAAAATAACTTTTTTGGTGGTACGTGCACCTCTCCTATTCACAAGAAATCTAACAGAGAGAGGATCCTGTCTCAGTAAAATTTACTGTGGCATTTTTGTAGCATTAACAAAAAACCTCAAAATGACAAAATGTTAGAGGAGAATGACTGTCTGTTTTGAGATAGACTTCCAAAGGCGGGCCATTGATTGACACATGATGATTCACCATATACACTACAGAGGCCTTTTTATCACAGAACATTTGCTTCGAATGCTGAAAGGCCAAAAACCCATGTAACGAAAGCAAAATTGCCACAGCTGATCCTTGATCTTAAAATTATGACAAATGTCAATAATTTCATACTCCCCATGCATTATGCATTATATATATATATATATATATATATATAACAACCTATGAATTAAAGATTTGGAGTGAGATTTACAGCACCATTGGTGTTTTGAAATATTGTTGGGCATAGGTTTGGGCTTACCACATGAAAAAGCTAAAACAGCACGAGTTTTTCGTTCATTAAACTCTAAAAACATCATCTCAGTACTCACTTAATCCAAAGTAAATCTTGAAGAAGCCAAGTTACTAAATTGGTAAAGTTTTAGATGTTTATGTCGGACTTGATCAAAACCCATCTTCACCTCCAAAACATCTGTGAAGTTTCTAAACAGATTCTCAAAAATAGAGAAAAAGAAATGGGTGAAAAAAAAAACCCACGGCTAGTAGCGCTGAAAGACAGAGAACAATTACTAAATCGGTAATGATGGAATATGAAAGGAAATTGGATGGAGAAAGATTTGTGGGTTGAGGGTATAAAAGAAAAAATTTTAATTTATTAACTGCTAACTATCTCATTCTTTCCAATTTTAATCCTTAAAAAACCAATTTGATCACTAATTAATTTTACCTCATTTTTTGACAATTTTGCCAAAATTTTGAACTGATTTGACAAAAATCCCATATATATATATATATAGATAGATAGATAGATAGATAGATAGATACGTAGACACGCTACCCAAAACTTCATTCTGGCGAGCCTTCAACTGGAAACAACGGAGCAGTAGTAAAAGCCGGCATCAAGCAAACGCCCAAATCCTGGCGAGCCTTCAACATAGTCCTTAGTGGACCTTGCAGGGAGCTTCATGCTCACTTCCAGTGACCCTATTTTTTGGGATTAAAGGCCTTTTATAGGTTTTTTTAAGGTGGTTGGGTCAGGGCTCTCTTTTCTCCTTCCTCCTGTCTGCTAGTGAGGAGCTTTAGGAATGGAATCTAGGGGTGGAAAAAGTATGGTGATTACCCTGGATGAACTCAAGACAGCAAAGGAAAAGGACACGGACGTCCTAATGAATCAGTTCAAGGACATGAAAACGGTGGAGCCTGAGGTTGATCTCAACGTCGACTACAAAAATCCGAAGTCCCAAGGAACCTAATGTGTTATAGGGAAACCTCTGATGTCCAAAAAAGTTAATCAGGCAATTTTCTGCAATGTCATGTCTTCTGTGTGGAAATGGAAGGAGAATGTTTCAGTCAAACCCATGAGGATGGACGATTTAGATTCCAATTCCTGAGCAAGTTGGATTACTTTGAGTTGTGGGAAGATGGTCCATGGACCTACAACAAGCATATTATTGCTTTGCAAAAGCTTAAGCCAGGCCAAAAAGCCTCTACCCTCGAGTTTAACGAAGTTGAATTTTGGATCCGTTTTTTCGGTGTCCCTTGGGAATACTTGTCTGACGCTACAGCTCGGGTTCTCTATAAGAGGGTGGGGACTTTCAAAAGAGTCAACCACGGAGACCACTATAACGAAGAAGGAAAATTTCTTAGGGTTTGGGTAGGGATTAATATCCACGAACCCCTGGTTAAAACTCTCACCATCAATGGGGATTAGCCTGTACCATGTCAGGTAAAACTCAAATATAAAAAACTAAATTTATTTTGCTTCTATTGTGCCAAACTTAACCATGATGATAGGGATTGCCCGGAAAAAATGGAAGACCGTGAAGAGGGTTTGCCGGTTAAAGAGATGCAGATGTTGAGGGGATACGATGCGGCTATGAAAGCTGATCCTCAAAGTCCAAAGCTCCCCCATGAGATTTACACACCTAGAGAAAACACCCATAAAAACTAAGCAAAGCATCAGTTGGCGAAGGCTAAGATTTCCGATCGGTTTAGGGAGTTGGCCGGGGCAGGTACTTCTGATAGGAAGGGGTGTTATGGTCTCGCCACAGACGATAGGGTGCAAATTGAGGTCACCTCGAAAAGAAAGAAGCTGAGTACGGATTATGACGTGTCGGGTAGGGAGGCTACAATGGAAGGGATCTCATCTGCTCCGTTGATCCCTACTAGCGTTTGGCGCTAACACTTTTTGCTGTGCCGAACAAACAAAAGTTGATGGGACTTACGATCAAGGATAACCCAACTGAACCACTAAATCCGGTTGGGGCTGACCTCTGTTGATGTATATTGTCAATTCCATATTGTATAAAATACATGGAGTGATAGATTAGGCATGGTATGAGCATTGCATATTCTAAGTTATGTCTATAATCATCAAGTGTTGGTTTCCAAGAAGGAAGTTGAGCTTCATCACTTGAAGTTGAGGATGATCCGTTCCCAAGATTGCCAAGGTTCGAAAGCTTGAAGACCCGATGTTCATCAAGCTCAAGAAAGGTTTGTGAATGTATATAACTTGATAGACATAGGTTAAAAAAATGAAAAGACCTTTACATAGCCTTGAGAACTAATCAACGCCACCTACATAAGTTCCCAAGTGAGTGGGAGTAGGTTCCAAGCAAAATGACAGAAAAACAGGGGAATCGAATCGATCCGGAGGGTGTCGGATCCATCCGAAAAAGCTCGAGTGTCTTAGACTGAGACATTAGATCAATCCGGGGATGCCAGATTGATCTGAGAGGATCCATCCGATATAGCCGGATCGATCCGAAATCGCAGAAATTCAAAAAAAATAAACCGATCAACGTATGCAATTTTTTGTCTGTTAGGAGAGATGCCAAATCAAGGGTACACGACTGTGCTCGTCCCCTATAAGTATGAAAGAAGCTCAAATGAGCTCTCCAACACAAAAATCCACACTTGAACATTAAAGAGAAGAGAGAGCCAAGGCATTGACACTTCCCAACTACCAAAGACTCCATTTATGTGCATCTATTAAAGATCAAGAGCCTTTAAGTGCTTTCCTAGCACTCCATACTTGAAGAAATAGAAGAGAAAAGCAAGGAGAAGGGTTTACTTTCAAGTAAACCCTTGTTAGAAGCTCCAAGAAGCAATAGGCACTCTTGGAAGCTTGGTGGAGTTGATTGACATACATGCTCAACAAAAGAGTAACCACCTACATGTGCATCAAACAATACATCAACCTTGTGGGGTAATTTGTATTGATTAAAGTGTTATCCTTGAGACCAAATCACTACTTCCGAAGACACCGGTAGTGTAGACTTTAGCACGTGCTGGAGACACTGGGTGTAGACCACACCCGCCGAAGAGCCTAGGTGTAGACCATAGCACTATCGTCGAAGACACTGATAGTGTAGATCAATACCTTCCAAAGACACCGGGTATAGACCTCTCCCGTCGGAGACACTAGGAGTAGAGCTTGATATGTAAATAGATAGGTTTTGTAATTTTAACCTTGATTGTAATACAATTCAATCTAAATAAAATTTAGTAGCTTGGTTGGGAGCTTTGAGAGTGGATGTAGGCCCGAGTGCTGAACCACTATAAACATTGTGTTGTGTGTATGATTGTGGCGTGTGTGAATTGTCTCTTCTCTTGGTATCTACATGGCATGTATAGTATATTTCATATGATCTTTCAAAATTGTTATTAAGTGAGACATTAAGTAATTGAAAGACCAATATCATAAATTGCCATTGCATTGCACTTGAATTTATAATAATTGAAGTATATTTATAAGTGCATTAAAATTCTAAGTATTATAGCAAACGTCTTAAATTGGAATTTTAATTGGGGGTAAATTAAAAAGAATTTTTAGAATCTTATTCGCCCCCCTCTAGGATAAAACCGGACTGTCAACCTCTCCATGGTCTAATTATTAAACCAAGGGGTTTAGACCAACCCGTCCATAAAAAAGTCTGAACCTTTCAGCCTAAAAAAGAAAAGAAAGGTGATGGAGCTAAGCCCAAATCTGGAAGAAATCATTAAAAATAATAGAAGTGGAGATTGCTCTGACTTTCTTTCCACCAGGGAGATAGTGATGGAGGAGGTTGGTGATAGTGGATTAGAGAAAAGGAATAGGGAGTCATCAAATAATCTTAAGGAGAAGAAAGGGGAGCTAAAGTGCCTGAAAGCTATTCTGGATGATGAGAACAAAGAAGGTGAATTTGAGGATGAAGAAGAGATGGTTACTTTGGCTAAGTTATCTAATGCCATCAAAGGTAAATCAAAAAGGACTTTTCCCGTAAGCAGGCCACCATCTACACCCCAAAAAAAAGATGAACGCGGAAGTGCATGACTATTTCAGCAAAGCAAAAGCTAGCAAGATCTCAATGGCAAAAATCAACCCACCCTGCCAGTCAAAGGAATGCCAACTAGAGGAAGTAACACCTGATATCCAAATTCTTTGTCCTTATGTCAAAAGATCTAAGGTATGTTCTTAGAGGCCATTTGATTTAAGTTTAAAAAGTAATTCCGAATCGTCCTGTTTTAAAAAGAAGAAAGGACGTAAAAAATTATGTGAAAATAATATGCTTTCTAATGGGAAAATTGTGACTTTGAGAGGAAGCTAAAAGGAAAACTCATATCGAAGCTACTCTCTAGTAGCTTTCTAGGCTTTTCATAAAAGTCAAAATCCTTATAGCTCCCCTCAAAGGAAATATACTTTTTTGTTTACCCTAAAAATTAAGTCTAAGCTGCGGTATATTAGGCAAAAAGCTAAGGGCCTTTCAAAATTCCTCCTAGTGCACCTGTCAATTCCTTATCTTACCAAATTCCATGTGAGGGAGCTAATGACCAGCGATTTAAAATCCCATAATGTAGCTCCTAATGCCTTAAAGAGTCGGGAAATCTCTCCTATGAGCTCACTCACAAACTTCCCTAAATCAAGTCCAACTAAAGAGGTTCCAGTGTTTGTCCCAGAATAACACCTTACTCGTCCAGGAGGCTCACTGCTTGAAACTGTCAAGGAATCGGGCAATCCTCGACAGCTAGAGCTCTTAATGACTGAATTAAGTCCATGTCAGCACCCAAATTTTGACTCGGGTCATGTGATAGTATAAGGTCAGCACAATAGTTATTAAATGTTAGAACTTTGAACACTCTCAGCTTAGGAAGAGCCAACCTGAACCCTAGAAGGTTAGTCACTCCTAGAAAAATCTTTTCAGATGCTCCAATCACAAATGAGTCAGTCAAAGAACCTTATTACGGCCCAAAAAGCACCATTTCGGGATAAACCCTAATTTCACTCGAAAGCACCATTGGGACTTTGAGGATCCACATTTTAGAACCCCATTCAAGTCATAAGTAAGTTTTCCACCTCCTGTAAGTTTTTCAGCAATAAAACATCACAGTTAGAAAATTACCATTTTACCCTTCTACCTTTAAAGGCTTAATACACATTATCTGTCATCCAAATCACTGAATTTCTCAGCCTACATAAGCCTTCTTTTCATGAAGCATCACAGGTAAAGAATTCATACTTTCACCTTTTTCGATCGTCGGGTGAAAAATTACCATTTTACCCTTTCTACTTAAAAAATGACCCCTAGAGCCTCTCCTGTGGTCCAAATGATGTAATTTCAAAACCTATGCACCCTTGAGTCTCTCTTCTTCAAAGGACCCATCACAGGTCAGACACTGCTCAAGAATGGCAATTGTCAATCTCTCAATCTGTGATAACCCTGACCAAGAAATGAACATTGCAGAAAGTTTCAGAGATTCATCCGATATCTAAATCCAAAAAAGTTAGTGGTCATGCTTCGGCCTCGGCCTTAGCTCCAAATCTTCAGGTCTGAGATATGAATTTTGAAGTCTTGAACCTCTGTAAAATCTCAAATCTTCAGTAAAAGGTCGAAAAGCTCTTTTTCCACTTTTCAGTCTTTTAGAGCTAGATTACTCTCCAGGCATCAAAATCAGGATTAGTCGGTATCCATTTCTTCTGAATTGTGAGCCCTTCAAAAAGCTGTCTAAGAAGCTAGGGCTTTAGTAAAATCTATCTGCCAAGATTCCCTAAAATGCTCCAAAAAGCATGAAACATCAGGTCTAAAAATCAGGTGCTTGAACGATTCCTAAGAGTGCACCAGAAATCAAAAATTCAAATAGTTAGTGGCCATACCACTATAAATTCAAGGCCATAAAACTATTAGATTCATGCTAAATTGTAAAAACTCTAGGATCCAAAGAGTCATTTTTTACTAAACCTAAAAAAAGTGCGTTTTGTCTGTATTTGGCACAGGAAACACCCTCAAAAGTTCCCCCGAGCTTAGAATGTAGTAAGGTCAGGGCCATTTTCTCAAAATCTTCCTTGTCTTCAATAAATCATTTCACGAACCCCTGATTCGGGGAATGATTTACCATTCAATTTCACTCAACTTTAGGTAGCTCCTGAAACATAATTTGTTCAAGCGACTTTGCTTCGGAAAGCTCCCGGTAGCTCCCCTGGAATCCAACTGCTGATCTGTTAGCCTCTATGGCTTCAAGACTCCTTAAACTTTAATTCCTCCAAATGCGGCCTAAGGTGGCATCTTACAGAGGAACCGACAGCATCCCCTGTACATATTAGCCCAATCGCTCAAAAAATGGTTTTTAACCTAATTTCCTGCTTGGGTACTGTAATCCTGCATGATCAAAAGCTGTAAGTCACCTGAACCTGGGAGCATCTACCTCTACGTCTCCCTAAGTTTAATATAACCATTTTGCCCTTCAACATTGTATTTTAGAGCTTTTTTTACCAAAAAACCCTGATTTGACCCCTTTACCCTTTTTGTAATTTGTTTTCAACTGAACTAGGACAACCGGAGTGACTGAAACATCTGAAAATGACACTGACTAGGCCAACATCTGAGTATAGGAGCCCACACGGAGTAACGGCAATGATAGGGTTTGAAAAATAAAAAATCCAGATACTATTCAAAGGTTAGCCAAAAAGGAGATATTTTGCATTTAATGCAATCTTATCTTTAGCTAACCCCCCACATCTCTTGGATTATAATCTCTTAATTATCTCTCTCATACACCCCCTTTAGATCCCCTAGGTGAGTTTCAAATTCCTAGGGAACCTATCACTCCCCCCATCTAGCATCCAACCTTAAAACCCTTGAAAATGGTAGCAAATGAGGTTACCTCAAAGGGCATCTCCCATGCTCCCTTCCACCTCACCAATCCATGTCAAGCAAGCACAAGCTCATCCTCACCCTCCACCCCTTTGCAGCCAAAACAATCTCGGCCCTCCACCTCATACCCACATGGGCTAAATCCTAGCCCTCCACCTTTTAGATTTTAGATTAAATCCTAGCCTTACACTACATTTAGGATAGGATTAATCCCAACCCTTGATCCCCTTCATCCTTATCCATTCCTAACCCTTGGATCAACCAATTTGGGACTATAAATAGCCCCAAATTCGTTATGAACAAGGTTGGCACAAAAAAACCCCAAATCAAAGAAGAAAATGGGAAGAAAATGAAGAAAAAAAACCCTAATCTACCTGACCCTTGGTAAGGTAAACCTAAACCCTACCCCATTTCAAGTTCTAGACTTCAATTCATGCAATTTAGTAATGGTTATGCTGCCTAATTTATGCTTGAGCCTTGCTTAAAATCGGGTACAAGGTAGAGGCTTCATAGCCTTTATCTTGCCTTATTTTTTACCAATTTTCTTGTCGAATTTCATTTAATTTTTGTGTAGAGCCCCTTAGGCTACATTTCGACTACATTATAGTAGACATATAGAGGTAGGCCTGTATTTAATTTGGTAATTTTTTATGTTGTAGAAGGCCTCCAAATGGCCTCCCAAACAAATCCCAAAAACTGGGTTCTTTGGATCCCAATTTATAGGAATGTTTAGGGTTTTAATTTTTGATGATAAGAGCATGATTTTGATTCCAATTTTTTATATGTTACTCCTATATATGTCTATCATAAGCATGCATAATTTAATGATTTTTCAAAAACCCTAAGGGCTCCAAAATCGAGAAGAAGAGTTGTTGGATTTTTTCTAATAACTAACGCCTGTTTTCTGGTGAATTAGAAAATAGGCGTCTGGGATGAATTCAGGCATTGAGATCTGGGACCCACCCCAGGAAGCCCAAATCATCCTAGAGCCCATTTCCAGACGTCTTCTGACAAATGAGACCCATCCCTATGCACCAGTACCTCTGTGAGCCTGGATTTCTTCCCAAAGCCTGATTTCAGAAATCAAGCGTTGGAGAGGAATTCTGGTGTTGGGATGGATTTCAGGCGTCAGGTCTGGATCTCTAAAAAAAATACATTTTCAAAAATTAGTTGAGTGTCCAATCTGCCCTAGGGTTAGCCTGAGACCCAGGAGATATACCCCCCTCTGGGCCCCATTTGGGTGGCCCAAAAACCCTAAAAGTTGTTGATTTTCCATCCAACGCCTGATTTCCCCCTAAATTAAAATTCAGGCATTGAAAAATCAGGCGTCAGAACATAAAACAGGCGTTAGGCCTATAACAGATGACTGACTGGTCTACTTAGGGAGATCATATCTCCATGTGGCCTGAACCCAGGAGCTCTAGAGTTGCATAAAGAAGCCCTAGAAAACTTTCCCTGTCCCTGACTCAGAGTCCCACAGTGCTGGGACCCTCCCAAACACCTTAAACAGTGGCACGAAAATGCCTACTGAGTCAGGTTCCCCAACGCCAGTTTTCCCCCTGAATTAAATTTAGGCGTTGGGAAAACAGGCATTGGGATAGAAAACAGGCATTAGGCCCGTGATCCAGAAATTCACTTTTCTTCTTCCAATCCCCTTTTTCCTTGGGTTGATTCCAAACCTTAAAAGGGCCCACAGCAAGCCATTTAGAGGGATCAATCATCCCTCTAAAGACCAGAACCTTGAGGGGTCTCATATAGATGAAAACTGTCAGAATCAAGAACAGTTTTTGGACTGTTCAGAGGTTGACACCTGTTTTCCCCCTTGAATTAAAATTCAAGCGTTGAGAAAACAGGCGTTGAGAGCTAACACAGGCGTTAGGCCTAAGAAAACTCCAGCAAGCCTGCAATTCACATCAAAACCCTAAAATACATTTAACAAGACATGATAATGAACATAAATTCAAAGACCCATGTGAATGGGAGAAGCCGCCCTAAAAAGGCGGGTATTTGGGGTGCCTAACACCTTCCCCAAATGCAACCAAATTACTTACCCTAATCTCTGAAACACAGACCAATACA
>JAOXJP010214307.1:0-11823 GCA_025762735.1 Platanus orientalis
CCATCATATAGCTCTATTGCAACATCATCTGAGCCCTGAAGTACACAAAAGGGGAAAGACTTGCAACCTTAAAGCAGTAGATGCTAAATACTTAAGGAACCAACATCAAAGATTTTCAGTGGCAATGCTTTCAAACATTTCATCTGAAGCTTTTCAATACACTGATTGCAAGCATTTGGAATATCTATTAGATCATAATTTAGCAGGGACAATTAGGTATCATTTCAATGCATCTTCCAATTTTTCAATTTTTATTTCAGTGTCTTGAAAAGTATGTTACAATTCAAGAAAATTTGCAGATGAAAAGATTCTACTGATGCATTGTTTCAAGCAGCCAGAAAACTTGTAATTACAAACTACCTATATAAAAAATGTGACATTAATTGAACAGCTGCGGACCTACTCTGCACATAATTATTGGCTTTTCATTGCCAGTATCAACGGAAGAAACAAAAATAAAAAAGTAAAATAAGACTACACATAGAACTAAAAGCTACAGAATTCACAACTCAAACAAAACTTTTATGTAAAACATGCCAAGGGAAAAACTGAATGAGCAATATTGAGACCACAGCTGCCAGAGGTTTGTGATGGCCTGCTCTTGAATTTGAGACCACCTTTGCAACCCAAAAACCCTTGAGTTGCACTGGTTCTAATGGCAAAGGTGGGTCAGCGCAAACATGGGGGTTTTCACACCATCTGATCAATTTCGTCTAGCATTGCGTCTGTGTGCTTCATGAACATCGGAACAGAGAAGTCATTAGCTCCCTTGTACTCATCCAAATCAATGATAGTACAATCTTCTGATCCACTTGGATTCGAGAGTGATGGAATTGGTTTCTTAGCCTCCTATTGAGTAAACTTCCCAAGAAAAAATTCAATTCAATATGTTAAGTAAAAAAGGGGTCAATTTGTAATTCTTGTTTGTGCCATTAAGATAGTACCTCAGTGCAAGATTGCTGCTTGTTCGCCATTTGTGCAACAAACTTCCTAAACGAGCAATCGTAAAAAGTTGATGATGTATTAAGATGAAAACAAATTATTTTAAAGAAGAAATAAAACAAGGGTCGTTATGTTTCTTGAGATTAAAAAAAAAAATCAAGTAACAGTTTAATTTTTTTTAAAGATCCAATAATGTCAACTAGATTGGGAGAAATGTCTGTGATGAAACTGGATTTGGGTATCATAAATTACTCTGATAAGCCTCCTTTGTTGACTAAACAGGGATAAAGGGGAGCTCCCACTAAATTCCGATTAATGTTGCTTAGAGCTCTTCAATTGTGTCCCATCTCTGGGATGAATTTCTCACCCCCATTCGAAGACCACCTTTTAAATTTTATAATTAATAAAGAAATTGGACCTTTCATTTAAGAAATTAGTGTTTAATAGCTAAATCAACGTAAAATGTTCAATCAATGTTCCCCCTAGAAAAATTCAAGTCTTTGATCAACTTACCTTGGAAATTTATGGGTCCAATCACACCCGGATTGTTCTCATTTGATCCACCCATTTTGATTATTTACAAGAAAAATCCCAAGAAGAACTCTAGATCCGATTCATAAACCTTTATAAACCCAAGAAAATAGAAGAACCCTAGGAAAAAAAAATCAAAACCATTGCAGCGTCTACAGAAAAATTGAAAAAAAAAATCAAGAACAAAGGCCAACAACAAGAACCCAGAATCCACTAACCTAAAAAAAACCCTCAATCCCTCTGCCGATCAAATAAGTTGCGATTCCAGCACTGAAGAAATGAGATAGAGATGAACCTGGGTCAGGATAGAGAAGGAACGCCGGTGATGATGGCTACACAACAGGAATAGTGTCGCCTTCGAGCTATACTATAATCGCCGGTGACGATTTAAAAATCAGAAACAAGATTTACAAAATCTTCGCCGGTGATGATGGGTGCACAACGGAAAAGCGTCGTAGGCAACGGTCGCCGTTGTCAGTGATAATGGCTATACAACAGAGGGTACCAGCGTCGCCTCTTTGTGGAGAACAGGGACCCGGTGACGATGCTTCATTTTCTTCTCTCGCTTTTAGGATTTTGTCTGGTTCCCCACTCTTTAGACATCAAAGGGGATTCAACGCATTTTAACCAGATGAGACCCACTGAGATTAACCAAAGCTTGGTTAAATCTCTATTCATAGACGCTTTTACAGGAGCTTCTTTTGTGTAGACATGACGTGCGTTTAAATGTGGTAGACGGAAGCAGACGTTATCCGAAACGGATACAATCTAGCCTCTCATAGGCCACACAATTACAAAGTCCACCAAGCACCTTTTACTCATTGAATCAAATCTCATTTTATGTTCTTACGTATGCACGTGTTTTGAATCGACTTTATATCTATTGTTGATCGTGTATTAGCATAACCCCTAAAGCAAAAGAGCCATATCCCAATTAAAATTACTTGGGAGTTGCTATCTGATTCTATCATTCCATCTAGTTAGATTTATATCTACCGAACACACAAAGAATATTAAGGATTCATGTTTAAATGATTGGATTAAGATTTTATAGGAAATTTTATTTGATGATACCCTCCTCTTTTGTCTTGTCTTCTACTCGGTAGTGCAAACCTTAAAAATAAGGAAACAAATGTTCTATGATAAAATAAAATAAAAAATTTGTGAGTGTCTATGAGCAAATTACTATAAAAAAAAAAAAAAAAAACGAAAAAAGTACTGCAAGCAACTAAGTTAGCACGTGGTGTATTGGGGGTTAAAAATATCAACAAAAAAAAGTGATTATTAACTGAAAAAGTAGGTGTCCAAAAAGAAGCACCAAATTCAAAATACACATCATATGTCAATTCATGGCATGCCTAGGGAGCTCTTTATGTCAGACAATTGTTCTCCCATAAGGTGTGTGATTAGTTGTAGCAAATTTTGCTGTAGTTTTTTGTAACATGAACAAAAAATACTAAAACAAATCCCCATGTAAAAAGACAACAAAAACAAAAAACACATACCTTTTATTCATGCTATAAAAAACTACAGCAAATATTGCTACAACAGATCTTTATCCTTCTCGTAAAAATTATTAAAAGAAAGTATGGGGAAAGGGTGTTAACCAGCCAAGCTTAGCTGAGTCTAGTACAAGGATTAGGCTCAGCTCGGCTTCTTGAAATTGAGATGAGTTTGGCTCAAACTCTACTTTGTTCACCCAACTCAAGTGAATCTTAAAGTCTAATAGGTCATGACTATATAAGCCAAAACTGCTACTAAAGGCTCGTGTTATAGCTGGTTAAAATTGTCACTCAAGACTCTTTACTACCATTGAAGTACCCTTAATGTGCACTACATGCATCTACAGTGCAACACACAGCCCAAATTTAATTTTTTGGTTTACATGTTGCATTGTAGACACATGCAGTGCATTAAGGGTACTTTAACAACAGTAGAAGCTCCTCTCTCTCTCTCTCTCTCTCTCTCTCTCTCTCTCTCTCTCTCTCTCTAACCCTTTTAACAAGCTAACTTATTAGTGAGTTAATCCTAAAGCATAAAGCAGCTTGGTTTAGGTTCACATTGTAACACCCCCTACATGCATTACATAGTTTAAATATGGTAATTGGTTTATGTGTTAATTTGACCTGACCCAACCCGAAGACCATAGGAGACCTTAGAGACCATGTGTGCATGTCCCTGTAGGTGATTAGAGGCTTAGAGACCTTCATGGAAACCCAAGAAATCAAACACCCAATTACTGGGCATCTTGGGTGGTTGAGATACCTCTCGAGCACTAGAGAGGGTGTCTCTCGAATAGTCGAGGATGACCCCAAGCACTCGAGCTCATTTTCTAGAAAACTGACACTCAAGTTTTGCATTTTTCCACAGGGCGAGTGATTGGACCACCACTCGAGAGCTCGAGCTAAGGGACCCCAAGCGTCTAGGAAAACCCCCCAATGATTGAGTTAGGGTACCCTAAGTGATTAGAGATCGGGGCAAGTGATTGTGATCCCCCAAGAAAGATAAAAATAAACGAAAATTTCCCCCCACTTCGAGGAATATTCTTCTAGGAGTGGTATTTTTCGTACATGAAGTGTACATAACCTCACTTTAACTACTCAAAATAAGTTTGAAGACACTTGAGAAAAGGAAAAATAAGTGTGAATTGGGAAAGAAATAAGAAATTGTTATCCTAAGCCAAGGTAAGCCCTAATTATGGGTTAGAATTTAGAGGTTTTGACATTAGATTCATGATCTAGAGTGTTTTCTCATTTGATCTATATAAAATTTGCAAAGATTGAAAATTGAAAGCAAGTTGAATCAAGAGTTTTGTGGAAGAGAATTGGATAGTAAGTATTTATGCAAACTTATACACTTGCCTCTTCATTGTTTTCTACAGATCTTTATTAATTAGAGAAAAATTGTTATTGTTAAACATATTTTGATTTGAAATAATGAGAGTTTTGCCTTTAAATTAAATCTATGCAAGTTATATATCATTTTCTTTTTCTATGGCTAAATTTTTTGATAGATTCACCATTTTCTATTGGATCTCTATTGCTAAATTGCTATTAACTGAATCTATGGATGTTTTGTATCTCATATATCACTCTTTTAATAGATTCATGGAGTTTTCCTTTTGAATTCTCGTGTGAATTATGTAATTGACATGGATCCATGTTATATTTGATAAGAATTCCTATGAATTTTCTAATATGAATCACAACACAAATGATCTAAATGAATCTCATTGAAATTCCATAAGGAAATGTGAATTCTTTTGTACTAACACAAAATTGAACAAGATAAAATGATTATTATTGGAACTAAGTATGTTTGAATCTTCGATTTTACACAAGGAACTATGATATATGAAACAAATGATTTAAAATTTCAATTCCATTGAATTAATCAAATATCTTATGTGATGAAAGATCAATTGACTATAAAATCTAAAATCCTTTGATATGATTAATCATAAATTATCTAGACATAAAATTTGTGTTGGGTTTATATTCTATGTACACATTATCTTGTAAACAATTAGTATTTATTTCATACAAATAAAATACTTAAAAATGAAATGAAAAAAACAATGTACTTGACTGGACAATTTGACAATAAATCATACCCAAAATTGATCAAGGCTAGTGTTTGACACTATGTCCTTAAGACAGATTTCGTCCATCGCATTGGTGCTTACAAACTCTGAGTGTCTACCTCCCAGGATACAATGATATATATACACAAAAGAAACACTACAATTTGTGTGCCTGATGAGTCAAACTTGTATTGTACTCTCTCTTTTAGGAAAAGAATACACTATCATGTTCTTTATAAGCCTAATTTGGACATCATCTATGATGCCTAAGGAATATTACGAATTGTGAATTCAGAATAGAGTAATTGAAAATCGAGTGGTTAAAATGAAGGGAGGGACATTTATTTATAAACTTGTTCATGTCTGTTCAGAACAGGCATATGGACACAACCTTTGGTGTTCAAACAAACAAGAATGCAGAAAGTTACAATTTAGTAACCACCTACACATCCATACGAAACAGACATGTGTGAAAGAGAATGATTTAAGAGACACCTACATGTCCGTACGGAATAGACATTTGTTAATAGGTGTGCTTTAATAGTCACTTGTGTATTTATTTGATTATAACAATCACCAAGGACATAACTGTAAAATTCCTACGAATGGACACACCTCTACAAGGGCAAAATTGTAAAGACATGTCTGCACAGGTATAACTGAATCTAGGAGAGAACAAAAAGAAAAAATATATATTTTCTTATTGACCCAACCCAACTCGACCTAGTTTGGTTCAACACGCATGTGTTTAAATATATGTCCGGCCCATGTTAGCTAGGTCCTTTCCCATCCACAAAACAGCAGTGCCCCTTAGGGCCTAAATTTATGTTCGACATTAGTGTATATGAATACACAAAGTTCTATAGTTTAGTCCATGTGAAACTATTCAAGTTTTACATTTTTACTAATTTAACCTATGATCAACTAAATATTTTTTGAAACAATTTTTCATTCACCCATTAACGGTTTTGAGCATCCAACCATACAACGTTATTCTCCTCATTAAGGTAAACATGAATCCTTGTGGATCCACCTCAAACAATTCGTGGGTTCCATTTTTATTTTGGCTCAAAATCTGAGTGTTTTAAAACCATTTTCCAACAATTCGAAACTATTGAATTTGAAATTTAAATGAGTTACTATTGAAACTTATTGAATTTTGATTGTTTTTCATAAGTCATTTAGGTTTCTTATTTGAATTGTTGATATCCTTTGATTTGATATGTATCATTTGAGTGTTGGTATTCAAACAATTTTGAACAGTTGAACCTTTTTTAAAGTTTTATTGATCCATTGAATCTTTTAAGAATGATTGAACTGTTTGGGATTTTCCATTGGATTGCAACAACAAAATACAATTTGTGGGACTTACTACTAGATCGTAACAATGGTAATACTATATGGGACCAATACTTGAATCGCAACAACAGGAAAATAGAGGACATGATATTAATGTGAATCTTTATATTATGAAACATGGATCGAATTAAATAAGCAGAGCCCATAAAGATCATATCAAAGTCCGATTTCAAGAGCGTTACACACAAAGCTAAACTAAACTGAACTAAGGCCCAGGTCCAGCTATAAAAGCTCCAAACAAGATTCAACCTCAGCGATCCGAGCTTACAGCCTACCAAACTAGAACCAGCTCAATCACAGCCCTTTTGGGGAAATTGTGAACTACGATGGCTCAAGTTATAAAAACGCCCCTCTGGCTTCGAAACGGTGCTCTCAAAATCACCGATGTTGATGAGTGATTAGCTGTAGACATAACTCTCCAATTCGTCGTCAGAAACTCATGACAAGCGGCCTAATTTCCCCATGGCTATTGTCCAAAACACTAGATCAGGGTCTTAAAATTTGAAGAACCATCATAGTGTCAAACAAATAGTTACCAAAAATATATATATATACAAACAAAAAGAGAGAATCAAACAAGTGGGACATCAGGTAAAGGATCCCTTGATACTACAGAACTATCTTCCATGGAATAACATCACCATATCATTTCCTTTCTTATTGACTCCGTTATTACTGAGGGAGAGCGAGTTGCTTTATATTCTACCCAAACTCGTCGGCAACTCAAAAATCTTTGAAGAAATCTAAGGACACCTTTGTGTCTTTTTATGACCCGTTGAGGTTGAGAGTACATTTCTTCTGCAAATCCTTCTCTATGATGCAGAGGTGGAGCAGAAGAAAGACCCATTTCCCTCTTCTCGCTGTTCTCTTCGCTATCTTTATAGTAGCTTCAATTCTTTACAACGAAAGAAGCATTCTGCAAATCCACGAAGGCAAAGAACAAGAAGAAGCTTCCATCAGGCAGACATCACTACATACATCTGTTTCTCCAAAAGTCTCTAGTAACAATAATCAAAAGCGGGCTCCGGGTGGGTTTGCTTTGTATTCTATTGATCAGTTTTGTTTTTCTTCATTTTAATCTACTTGTGTTTACTCTCATATGGTCTGATATTCTGAGGGGATTTATTGCGTTTCTTTGTTCTTGAAGTTTTCGTTTTCCTTTATTTTCTGATGGGTTTTACTTTAAAAATAAAAACTAAAATTTGAGGGAAATGTTTAGTTCATCTTTAATTTGATCCTCTTGGGTCTTAAGAATTTGTATGTGCTTTTCCCCTTTAATTGGATCTGATTGGTTTTACTGGGTTTGTGGGAATTTCAGCTATTTTGGATAGATTTACGACATGCAGTTCCACTCGAAAGTACAGTGGTCGGAAAACAGGGTGGGTTGAGCATACGGTGGAATCCGGCGACTCCAGAGGAAGTCCGGAGAGTTGCGACTTGTTTTCCGGTAAATGGGTCTTGGACAATATTTCTTATCCTCTCTACAACGAGTCTGATTGTCCGTATATGTCTGATCAGTTGGCATGTCGGAGGCACGGAAGAACCGATTTGGGTTACCAGAACTGGAGATGGCAACCCCACAACTGCAACTTAAAGAGGTACTGATTCCCTACTTTCACAGGAAAATTGCTCTTTTGGTCCTTATATAAATCAGGAGTAATCCTTTAAGGAGGAAGCGTGAGCTTTTTTGTGGCTTTACGTTTGACCGTCTATTTTTTTGTAATCTAAAGGTGGAATGCGACGGAGATGTGGGAGAAATTGAGAGGCAAGAGGCTGATGTTTGTTGGGGATTCACTGAACAGAGGACAGTGGATATCCATGGTATGTTTGTTACAGTCAGTAATTCCGAGTGACAAGAGATCCATGTCGCCCAATGCTCCTCTCACCATTTTCAGGGCAGAGGTAAGCCAAAACCAGCCTTAAAAATGGAATATTAAAGGTGCCTTGATTTTGATCTGTAGCATTCTCAATGACATGGTTCAAGTTGCTTGATTTTGATAAATTTCAATTTCTTAAAGCTGATGAATAGGGGGTAGGACGATTATCCGATAATTTGGATGCATCAATGACAATTATCCATCTGCTTTTGTGTTAATGTTTTCCTGTGTGTATACTATCCCAGGAATACAATGCTACTGTCGAGTTCTACTGGGCACCGCTCCTCGTTGAATCGAATTCTGACGACCCAGTGAACCACAGATTGAATGATCGCATAATCCGGCCTGATTCAGTTCTCAAGCATGCATCCCAGTGGGAGAAAGCTGATATTCTGGTATTCAATTCATACTTATGGTGGAGACAAGGTCCAGTTAAGCTGTTGTGAGTACATTTCTTTTCTCATTCAGTTTTAAAAATAAGAAGTATTAGAGGGACGGACTTGTTCTTAATCTTTTTTAGACATCCATGGCTTTTTGTTGCAGATGGAGTAGTGAAGAAAATGGTGTATGTGAAGAACTAGATGGCCTGGGAGCCATGGAGCTGGCAATGGATGCTTGGGCGGATTGGGTGGCATCCAAGGTAAATCCAAACAGCAAGCAGGTCTTCTTCGTTACAATGTCCCCTACCCATCTCTGGTATGTCCCCCCCTCCCCCTTCTGTATCATGCTCATGTTCCTTTCATTCTTCTACTTAGTTGACTTTGCATTAAGAATAAAAATTTGCATTTTTCAACGTGACTTTGAAACTTTACATTTTTTTAGCTTCAAAGAGGAGCTAAACAAATGTAAAGTTTTTACTGGTAGTTTTGTTACTCTAATTCATAACCCAACTAAGGGTGGATAATTCAAGAGTTGCAGGTTGAACTCAATTATTTAGCTTCATTTTTAGCATGTTTTGCTGGGTTTGGCTAGTTGGAGCTATATTTCGGAGTTTATTGTTATGACCAGGGTAACAATAGGAATGTAAATCTCTTCTTTATATTAGAATTCGTGTTAGCATGTCTAATGATTGAGCTGAGGGAGTATAAACTAGGACAGTAACATCGTTCCCCATTGATGATGTGATGCACCTAAACCACCAGATCAGGTTCTGATATTTGGATGTACAATAAAAGTATGTGTAATGGTTCCAAATTGGGTAAAAGGTTACTGTCAATTAATCAAGTTGGTGTGACTTTGGATTGCAGTTCATCCAAGAGTGCTCTTCCACTTCGAAAACCTAGATAAGTAAGCTTGACCCTGTTATTTAAATGTGGTGGAAAAGTATGTGGAAAAGATAAAAGCTGCCCATCAATTAATTAGTTAAGATCACTATATCAAGTAGAATACTGATTGGATGGTCTGGATCAATGGGCACATCCAGTTGTTGATGATGGTCTTAATCAATGAGTATGTCCAGTTGTCTCTCCTAGAGGAGCTGCCCTTTGGAGGTGTATTCTGCACATTGTATGTTGGATCCTCTGGACTGAAAAAACAATCATATCTTCAGCGAAAGCTACTCCTACCTATCTTTTGAAGGACCATGCTTTTGCCCTCCCGTTTAATTGGACCCATAGTTACTAGAGCAAGAAGCGAAAGTGGGAAGCGAGGCCCAATAAATTCTTGGGAAGCAAGAAGCGAAAAACAATAATAAAGTAAATAACTATAAATTATAATCAATAATTTCAACTACAATACAATAAAGTGAATAAACTTAAAGAAAATACAAAAAACCTAAAATCTACAGTATAAGTACAAAGAATCACAGACAATTTGTTACTAGTATGGCCAACCATACCTTAGATTTAACCATACATAAGGTCTTCTGTAAATAACTTACATCTTAGAGTCAAACTATAGAGGAACTTGTATAAAAACCATTGGATTTGGATCTTTTTTATTGGATTGGAATAAAATAAAATAACAATAAATTCAATTCTAAATATTTTTTTCCTACAAAATCATTACTATATCTCATAAATAATATTTTGTTCAATGAATTAATGCTAACAACATAGAATTTACATTAAATAAAATACAATATTGCTTCTTAGATCGCTTATTAGTCAATTTTCTAGATGTTTATACATGTATCTCCAAAGGCTTTCAACATTTTTCCTAAATAGCTTTCACTTGCTTCACTAAGCTTCCCACATTTGGGAAGTGCACTTCCCACTACTTGGGGAAGTAGAATGAAATTTTCTTCCCAAACAAGCTTCGTAGGAAGAGAGCTTCCCACCTTGTACCAAGCTTCCCTGCAACTATGCATCATTGTACCCTCAACACAGACAATTATCTGTCTTTAACCACTCTTGCTTCATCAGATGATGATGATCATTTCATATATATATATAAATAACAACTTTATTACGGAAGAAGAGAGAGAGACATTAAAGACAACAACAAGCTACCTGAAGGCAGCCAAAACATAACTCATTCTAGAACCAAAAACATTTGTTAACCCCACCCCCCAATTTGCTAACTTATCAGCTAGAGCATTTTAGGATCTCGGGACATAAATCAGATTCGGGAATTTTCAATACCCATGACTTTGACCCAAACCCTATACAATAACCACCTTGGAATGCCCCTCAACAGAAACATGCGAAATCTCAAGATTTTTTAGATCATGGAGACCCATGAGTAGTCCCATCACCTCTGCTCCAGTAGAATAGCTGCATCCTAGAGGGCTGGCACACGACTAATAGTCCCATTACAATCCCTCATAAATGTAAATGTAGTCAAATAGTTCAATAAAAAGGCTCCATCATCAGTGAATTGACTTCTCAAGTTCATATGTAATTAGATGTTTATAAGTGGTAGGAGTTCTAATAACCAGTGTTCTGGTTTGTTGAGTTCCAAGGTTAATTGGTTTCTTAGGGTGTTGATGTATCTAGTAACTAGTGCCCCACTCTATTAGAGAAGGGAGCTGGTCAGTTAGAAGCAATCTTGATGTAGGAACTAACAAGAGAATATAGAAAACTGAGCAATAAGGAAAGCTGATCATGTGAAGGTGGTATAGATATTTAAAGAGTTGAGTGATTGAATTACAATAAATTTAAAGAAAAACATAAACCAGAAATTTTAATAAGAAAAGAAGCAAGCAATATAGAAGCCGTGGAGTATTAAAGTGATATATAAGCAATAAGAACTTATAGAAAGTGAAGTTATGAGTTAAAAACTTGGGGGGATCAGATATAGGGTTTCAAACCAATTTATATCCATGGTTCAAAATTTCAGCGAAATTTCTCAAAATTTTGTCGAAATTTCTCCACTTCAGGGGGCAGAGAAATGAAATACAAGGGGAATACAAAAATTCCAAAATTTCTTAGAAATATCACCAAAACTATGTCGATATTAGCAAACTATTAACGAAATTTTGGTAAGTTTCACTGATATGAATACTTTTGACAGGATTTATTATGTATGAGCTATACCCAACTTAAATCCATTGTTTGCTATGTTTTTTGATTTGTTGATTCTAGATAACTC
>JAOXJP010214318.1:0-11822 GCA_025762735.1 Platanus orientalis
GCTCACAATGGGAAAGGACAGTGGTGATAGAAGAGGACATGGGTTTAACAATGTCTCTAATCGCAAAAAGGACCAACACATTACCTTTGGAAAAGGAAAAGAAAAAGTGCAAAATCCTCCTCCAAAGCAAAAAACCAAATGAAGTAAGGCAATTCCAAGAGAATACCCTTACTCATAAAGGTCAAGTTTTTCCAATTTCTCAAGATTTGAGAAATAAGAAAAAATGTCATATGCCTTACCAAAAGCCAAAAGTTTTTTATCATAGGAAAAACACTTCCTATAAAGGGAAAGCCATAAACACATCTCAACCTTCAACATCTAGATTTAAGATATCATATGGTAAAAGACCTCGATTCGTCAAGGGCAATACTCATAACAAAAGAAAATAGACCTCTTGTAGAAATAACTTCCATGAATCTACATCTAGAGCTCTACAAAACATATGCTACTATTGTGGACAAAAATGTCACATGAAAATAGATTGTAGAAAAAGGATAATGATTTAAAAGATAAATTACTCTAGAAAAATCAAAGGAAGTTGAACAAAAAGAATATCAGGAAAAGAGCTTACTTCCAATGTATAGAATAAGAGAACCTTGAAAAGAAAAAAGAGGATGACTCAAACTAGACAAGTTAAACCAAAAAAAATATGGGTCAAGAAAGATGAACTCAAATGTCTTATAGTCCACACTGCTCTCAAAGTAGCAAATACCTCACAATGGTATCTTGATAGTAGGTGTTCAAGACATATGACAGGTGACAAATCACTTTTCTCAGACTTTGTTCTAGGAAGGGAAGGTAGTGTAGTTTTTAGTGATGGAAACACTACCAAGATTATAGGTAGAGGTATAGTTGGAATACCCGGAGTTCCAACACTAAAAGATGTTATATTTGTTGATGACCTCAAGCACAACCTTTTAAGCATAAGTCAAATTTGTGACTTAGGTTATGATGTAGGATTCACCAAGGGTGGCACATTGCTATAATGTATTCGCAATTGTGACAATTGCTATATCTTTAGAAGTAGTAGTCCAAACACATGCCTCTTCACTGGGCTTGATGAGACAAGTCTTCGACATCAAAGACTTGGATACGCAAACTTTAAGGATTTGTTTAAACTAAGTAGAAAAGATTTAGTTCTTGGGATCCCTAAGCTAAGTAGCAAGAAAACCCTATATGTAATGGTTGTTAACTAGTAAAACAAACTAGAGCATCCCATAAAAAGTTGACAGAATTAAGAACCACTAGACCATTAGAGCTAATCCATATGGATCTAGCTGGAACAACAAGAACCGAGAGTCTTGGTGGTGAAAGGTACTTCATGGTCATG
This sequence comes from Platanus orientalis, assembly GCA_025762735.1. Lineage (NCBI taxonomy): Eukaryota > Viridiplantae > Streptophyta > Magnoliopsida > Proteales > Platanaceae > Platanus > Platanus orientalis. The sequence goes on from JAOXJP010214318.1 coordinate 1,331, forward strand.
GTTGATGATTTCTCTAGATACACATGAGTATCATTCCTTAGAGAGATATCAGAAGCATTTGATGAGTTAAAAAACTTATGTATCAAATTACAAATGGAGAAAGAACTCACAATTAAAAGAATTCAGAGTGATCATGGAGGTGAATTTAAAAATAGCAAATTTGCTAACTTCTGCAATGAATGTAGAATTAAGCATGAATTCTCTGCACCCAAAACTTTCTAACAAAATGGGGTTACAGACAAAAAAAATAGAACTTTATAAAACATGGCAACTGTCATGTTATCAAGTAAAGAACTACCCAAAAGGTTTTGAGCTGAAGTTGTAAACACTACTTGTTATACAAGCAACAAAGTGTTTCTAAGGCCAAACACTTCAAAGACTCCAATGAGTTATGGAATGACAAGAAGCCAAATCTGAAGTACTTCAAAATATTCGATAGCACTGCTATATCTTGAGAGATAGAAAAACTTTGGTAAGTTTGAATCCAAAGTGATGAACGAATCTTCCTTGGATATTCACTTAAAAATAAGGCCTATAAGGTCTTCAACAAAAGAACTTCTAACATGAAAAAGTTTATCAATGTCATCATTGATGATCAACTAAGGACTCAAAACAACAAAGAAGAAGAAAATGAAGAAAATTCTCAAAATGAACCTAATCACTTGAGAATGAAGCCTTTCATGATTATGGAAGTGAGTCAAAAGGGATAGATAATGATGAAGTGAAATACCCCAAGGAAAGAAGACTAATTAAGGGACACTGATCTAAGGACATTATTGGAGATTCAAACAAAGGGGTTAAAACTAAGAGACAATTTGAGAATCTTATCAGTCATGTGTATTTCACATCGACAGTTGAGCCTAGGAAAGTAAGAGAAGATCTAAATGATCCAGACTGGATCTCGGCTTTGCAAGAAGAGCTCAACCAATTTAAAAGAAATGATATATGGTACCTTATGAAAAACCAAAAGATAAAAATATAATCAGTACCAAATGGATATTCAAGAACAAGATAGATGAGCGTGGAATAGTCATATGAAACAAGGCTTGTTTTGTTGCTAAAGGGTATGCTTAAATTGAAGGAGTTAACTTTGAAGAGACATTTGCACCTGTAGCAAGACTATAGTCAATCCGACTCTTACTGTCCGTTACATGCCATTTGAAATTTAAATTATATCAAATGGATGTCAAGAGTGCATTTCTCAATGGAATACTTCAAGAAAAAGTCTATGTTGAACAGCCTGAAGGATTCAAGGATCCACACCTACCAATCATGTGTATAGGTTGAAGAAAGCACTATATGGGTTAAAACAAGTTTTAAGAGCCTGGTATGATAGACTAACCAAGTTCTTGATGGACCATCAATTCATCAAGAGGAGTGTAGATAAAGCATGCTTCATAAAGAAAAAAAGGATGGTCACATACTCATTGCGCAAATATATGTGGATGACATCATTTTTGGGTCAACATGAGAAGAATTAGCATGCGGAACACAATGAAATCCCAGTTTAAAATGAGTATAGAGGGAGAATTATAATTTTTCCTTGGATTACAAATCAAGCAAACTTCAGATGGGATATTCCTGAACCAATCCAAATTTGCAAAGGATCTGGTATCCAAGTTCAGACTTTTAGAGTTTAAACCCTTGGACACTCCTATCAGCATTAGTGAGAAGATAACAAAAGATATCGATGGAGTCGATGTCAATCCCGCTGAATATAGGAGTATAATAAGAAGTCTATTATATCTGACAGCTAGTAGACCTGACATTTCCTTTAGTGTAGGTGCATGTGCAAGGTATCAAGCCGCACCTAAAGAATCACATCTGAAGACAACTAAGAGAATCATACGATATGTCCATGGGACAATCAACTTTGGCCTTTGGTATCCATTTGATACAACACTAGTACTAGCTAGATTTTTAGATGCTGATTGGGCAAAAAATGTAGATGATTATAAGAGCAGTAGTGGAGGATGCTTTTATGTAGGTAATTGTCTAGTCTCTTAGCACAGTAGCAAGCAAAATTCCATATCTTTGTCAACTATAGAGACTAAATATATTGCAGTTGGGAGTGGATGCACGCAACTGCTATGGATGAAGCAGATGCTTGCATACTATGAGTTGTCTTAAGATATGATGAATTTGTTCGTCGACAACTCAAGCGTAATTCAGATTTCCAAAAAACCAGTACAACACTCTAGAATGCAATATATAGACATTCGACACCATTTCATTCATGAATTGGTGGAAAAAAAAACAATATCTCTAGAGTATGTGGCTATCGAGGACCAACTGGCTGATATCCTCACAAAGGCACTAGACTTGAAAAAGTTTGAATACATTCGAGGCGCAATGGGAATGTGCTCGATCTAAATATAGCCACTAAATTACCCTAACAAGGAGCCAAATATACTAATGGAGGGTAATATGGAAAGAACCAAGGAAAGATTGAGAAAATTAAGCATTTCCCCAAAAAGAATCCATTTTGGATCGATCCAAACTGGTGGTACTTATGGGAGACGAACAATTTTTTAATGTTTAAAAAGGGGCAAAACCCCTAGTTCGATCCTAGATCGAACTAATATTGAACCAAAGGATATTTCTCTTCCTTTTACTCTCTCATCTACCCCTCCTTTGCAAAATCTTTCGATCTCTTTACCATATGCCATGTTAAAGAGAGATTTGGGAAAAGGGTCTTATGCACGAGAAAGAGTAACCTAAATGCCCAAGAATGGCGTCAAGCAACTACAAAACTTTTTGAAACTCTACCACTCTTCACAACTACAACCATATCTACTCAAAAAAGAAGATCTTCATTGAGAGGTACGTGAAGCAGACGAACCTTCATGACTTCACCATCAACATAGCCATACCAAATGACGGGTGAATGCAACTCACCATCATCAAAGAGAAGGTGCAACAAGAAGTCATACGCATCTTCTACTCCAACATCCACAACTCCAACTTCACTCGCCTCTCCTTTGAGATAAAGGTTTACGGGGTTCGCATGTTGATCAGTCTAAACAGGATCATGATGGTTTTAGGGGATTGCTCACCCTACTGCCGATGTCATTGTCTTTCCTAACCAAGGGATTGACAAAGCTCACATCTTTGAGCTTTTTAAGAGAGAAAGAAACTCTTATTTTGAAAAGTTGCCTACCACCGAATGTTGCATGGTGGCCAGGGTTCTCAACATGATCCTGGTGCCCAATTTGCTTCAGATGACCCACAAGACCGACATGTCAAATGACATGGTTGACCTGGTGATGAGTCTGATGGAGGGAAAGTCTATAGATGTCCTTACCATCATGTGCCAAGTGATGTTGTAGGCCTCGATCGATGTAGGGGCAAAGAGGGATCTACCCTATGGAGTGCTAGTCACTCAGATTCTAGAGTAGGGCAACATCTCATTCCCTAAGGATGCTGTGACTCTACCTCAAGGCCTTCCTATTAAGGATGCAACCATCAAGCGGATGGAAGGATAGAAGCGGGCTGCACCATAGGCATATTAGGAAGTTGGAGAGGTAGCACCGCCTATCCCTGCACCTATACCTGCACTTGCAGAGGTTCCTCCTACTCCAGTGGAGGTTCCCCCACTTATTGCTGAGACAACTCCCTCAGCTCCTCCATCTCGAGTTCCCATTACTGGAGCACCCCCATTCCTCTCCGCACTCATCTAGGACATTCACCACAACCTCAACCGGATCTTTCAGTGCTTCGAGCAATTAAGCCAGAAGGTAGATAGTATGGACAAGAGGCTTGTCCACATTGAGGGCATCGTTGAACCCTCACGAGTTCCTGAGCCTCGCATTGTAGTAGACATCCTCGACGATGATGAGGATGAGGATGATAGTGATGAGGACAAGGATGAGGATGCCTAGAGCACCTCCTTATGTATTTTTTTTTCTTTTCTTGACTTGTACCCTTCACAGTATTAATGAATTTTTTTTTTTGGTGTCTCATTGTCTTACTCTCTCTATCTTTGATCACCTTTGGTTTCCATGATAAAAAGGGGGAGAAAATGCTATGTCTATGTCTAAAAGTTTATGCTATGCCTAATAAAAATGAAATTGAAAATCAAGATATTCAAGATAAGTAAACATAGATACCTATGTCTAATGAAGATCAAAAAGATAATTGAAGCATAAAACATAGGGGGAGATGTTTAAATGAGATCTAAAGGAAATGAACTATCAAGTTTAGGCATAAATTTTTCAAGATGTTGATGATAGGGGGAACAAACCAACATTGAAATTAGTAATTCAGTTGTTTAAAAAGCCTAAACATGTTAAATTGAACAAACATGTATTCAATATATAAAAGAATCCCATAGTTACTTTAATAACATATGCTTTTTTTCGTTTTTAATACATATCCATATGCCTGCTTGCATGCTCATACTCTATATTTTTTATTGAACTAATCTTGGCTTGAGAAAGGTGTTTTTATCTATCAAATTAGTTTCAGGACTTAGGCATAATGTAAAAGAACAAATACAATGCAAAGATCAAGCATATATTAAGGTGGAGAGCTAAGAAAACATCTCTTAAAGATACATGACTACTGCTGGTCTATAAAGTCATTGTAACTTGAGTTTTTCTTTTATTTAAGTCTTGTATTTTAAGTTTTGTCATGGAATTCCCAAAAGGGGAGATTGTTAATGTAAAAGTGTTGTAAATTCCATGAACTATAAAATACAGAGCATTGTATAGACTAGGGAGTGTGTGGAGTCATATCATAGTCTAAGAGAGTCATGGTCACAAGCTGCAAGAAGAACTACTTCAAGAAGACCTCATGAAAGCTAGTCAGTAACATAGAAGGCACCCCAAAACATTCACAAACCATTTCAAGATAAAAAAGGTAAAACATGTAAGTTATGTGGGTAGAAGGTCCAAGGAAGGGGTTCAAAGACCTATGAACCTTCCTGGACCATGGAGGAACGATCCCAAAGTCATTAAAACCCTCCAAGTGTAGTTTTGGGGGTTTATAAGATAGTAGGAACGATCCAAACCTCCTAGTTCGATCCAAATTATTTGGATCTATCTAAAACAATTTGGATCAATCAAGGATCGAACCAGAGACTCTCGGGTGCATTTTCTGATAAATCAGTACTTTGGATCGATCCAAAGTGACAAAACTTGCCAGAAACAAGTCTAACGGCTATAAAATCTTACAAATATGGAAAATAATGAATGTGGATCTAAAAGAACCATTACAGATGATTCCCATATGATGGACAACAAGTCCCAAGACCTTTATAAATTAGGGTAAGTGTCGGAAAGTGAGAGAGAATGCTTCCAAATATTTTTAAAGAAATATGCTTCTCTAATCTTCTCAAAAGTTCTGAGAGAGATTTCAGTCTCCATTAAAGTGCTCATAAATCCCTAGACTGAGATAGCAGAGAGATTGATTTAAAGCCGCCTCCCTGCTCTTGCTAAGGCATATCTATAAGAGGCGACGAGGAGAGTTATTCCATTGGAAACTCGAACGGGATTCAAAAGTTGCATCTTGCTCAAGAGGAGTGATCCCACACTATGCTTATAACCATCATCAACCTTCAAAGAGGTATGTTATACTAGATTAAATTTAACATACATTTATTACTCTCGCCGGAGACACCGAGAGTTTGACTCCTGCTGGAGACACTAGTAGTGTAGAACTAAGCACCTCATCGAAGGTGTAGCCCATTTCCATCGGAGACATAGGGAATCGACCCAGCATTATCGCCAGAGACACCAATAGTGTAGATTTGACATTTCCAGGAAAGACACCGGAAGTGTAGACTACACTCGCCGGAGACACTGAGTGTAGTATAAAAGTGCTAAGTGTATAATCCTAAAGGGGGATGAATAATATTTAATTAGATTTTTAATTATTTTTAATTCCTTTTACCCCTAATCTTAATTAGGTGAGTTAGTTAATGATGTTCAAGTTTAATTTAACTCACTTAATGTGCTTGGTGCTTAAGTGCTAATGATTACAAAAATATGGAAATGTAAAGAACAATCACACAAAGATCACACACCACAACACAAGAATTTATAGTGGTTCAGCTACAACGGGGCCTACGTCCACTTTCAACTACTCAATTTTATTAATCAATCTTTTATAATGATTACAAGGTAATGAGCAAACCTTAATTTACGTGCTAGGTGTCTCCGACAAGCACGACCTTGGTTGTCTCCAAGCCAAGGTCTTAAAATTCATCACCCAACGTCTTTGATCGATGACACAAGGGATAAGGTATATGAGTAAACCTTAAACTACGTGCTTGGTGTCTCCAATAAACACAACCTTAGTTGTCTCCGAGCAAGGACTTACTCTATGTCACATGGCGTCTCCGACCGTTGACTCAAGGGATCAATGGCATGAATACCCAGATGGTTCTCAATAACCAAATGTGGTAGTTTAAGTCCAAGTATGGGAATCAATGTCCCAATGTATATAGTGGCTCACAATAGCCAAATATGCCAATATGGTCAAGTGTAGGGATCAAGGTCCCAATATAGAGAATGACTCTCACTAGCCAAATATGCCAATATAATAATCTCCACTTCCGTACAAGGGGATGTGTGTGAGTGCCTTTAGAGAAGGCAAGTAAACATATAAAATCACACAACAATAACAGCCTTTATATAGGCAAATATAAGTGAAGCATAAGAAGGGTAATATCTCAAGTAAGGGAACCAATGTCCTAATGTAGAGAATGGTTTTCAACTAGCCAAATATACCAAGTGAATGATCTCTATTCAATACCAAGGGAGTGTGTGAATGCCTCTAATGAAGACAAGTATTCATGTAAATCACACAACTAAATATGACCTCTAGAATAGGTAAATATAAGTGAGGCTTATAATGGTATTATCTCTTGGAATGGTTTTCAAGGATTCACACGTAGAGTAGTATAGATATACAATAAGCAAAAGCTAACTGCAAATAATTTACAATATAAACACACTCCAAAATATAGGCAAAAGCTTTACCTAAACGTTTTAGGTGGGGAGTTTGTATGCTTGGAGACGTAGGAGTATATTCCTTGATCTTCCTCCTCTCTTCTCTTATAAAGGAATCCTCCTTTATGGCAACAAGAGAGAGACAATAACTTTCTTCTTCTCCTTTAGAAGCTTGAAGGAAAGTGTACAGAGAGTGGAGCTTATAGAACTCTTCTTCTTGCCCTAAAACCCTTTTCTTTTCCCTTTGCTAATCCCCTTGAAAACCCTTTTCTAAATCCTTTGAATCTTTAGGTTTAGAAGGAAAAAATTGCTTTTTATAGATGAGACGAGCATTCATGGCCTTAGGATAGGCATATGGCAAATAGAGAGGCATTTGGGGCCTTTAGATGAACCAAAATGAGGTTTAAATTTTAAAAAAATTGTCTTAAATTTTGTGTTAAATTTTTTGCCAAAAATGCCCTCCAAACCAATTTGGCTATTTGAAATTGGTTTAGGATCTCAAAACTCATATTCCAATCAGTTTGAGCTTATCAATTGGAGTCTCTGGATATTCAAAATCGATTGCGCTTGTCAAAATCAAGTTTACCAAATCGATTTCAAAAATCCAAATCAATTTCAAAAATTTTGGAAAGAGTTTTTTGAGCCAATCATTTTGAGTACTCGTGGGTTCTGAGCGGATGTTGGGATCAAAAGTTATGGCCATTTTAAGTTGAGATGTCCATACCCACTTCTCGACTCATTTTCCAATGAGGGTTTTTTGAGCAACTGCACCTAGGGTCATACGTTGGTCTTAAGGCCTTCCTAGGATCAAACTTTGGTCTTTAGGGATCTCCTAGAGTAGCAACACAATACCCATTTGGTTTTATACTTGATTTACCTTTCAGGCTTAAAGATGATGATGTGACTCTTTCTTGGCACTTCTCTTTGGCTCTTCTTGAGTTCTTTGCTTGATATGCCTTGGCTTGTAACACTTGAACCTCTTCCTTGTCATGATGATGGTCTCCACACTAGACACTCATAGACTCACTCATTATAAATAACACTCATAGCCTATCACTTAGACTTGGAATGAAGTTGACAAATTACATAATGACTTAACAATCTCCCCCTTTGTCAATTTCATGACAAAACCCAAAAAATAAGAATACAACAATCATTACATAAATGGACTCATAGTGTGGGGGCCATATGTAGACTTCCATGAAGCTTTAAGGCTCTCCATTGGTCCTTGGGCTTGTTAATACCTATCATCCTGCATCACAAAATGTATACCCATCTAATATGCCTTTTGAATATATAAACATAGGAAACATGAACTAAGGCATGTCATGCATAATATTTTCCCCCCTTTTTGTCATGAAAAGACAAGGGGCTAGTCAATTGCATGGATACAAAAAGTAGAATGTAAAGATATAATGATAAGCATGGATGATGAAGTTAGGTTTGTGCCAAGTTTTAGTGTTTACACTCCTAAGTGTATACTCTCCCTAAATTTATAATCCCCCATAATTTGACCATAGTCATAAGATTTTCTCTACCTATGTATTCTTATATACGTAGCATTCTAAGAGCCAATACTCTAAGCTTACTCTCCCATAAGCTAGGAATCTCTCCCCATATTTTCATGGTCTACTTCTCCTATTTTTTTTTTCATAAAAAGAGAGAGGCCATAAGAAGCACTACATAAATCCAACATTCTAGTCTTCATGCCTTGTCCTTTGAGTCAAAAACCCTTAAACACAACCACAAAACAAACACTTTTCTCATGCCAATTGAATGAGATATGAGCAATATAAAGAGCAATTACATAAGATACAATAGGTGCTTTAAATTCAACAAATTTTATATAAATTTTTAGTTTTGTGTTCTTTGGTTAGTAGTTGCTCCCCCTATTTGAGTGTTCTCTTTCCCTTTTTAGCAAGAATTAACAAGATATGAAATAAACAAACAATAAGCCAACTAAGAAAGGAGAAATTGAGCAAGATGAAATTGATTAATAAGAAAATTTAAGTACATCATCTAGCTCTTGAGGCTATTATCAATCACTAGGGACTCCCCTAGGCAATATAGTGAAATAAAAGCTTCAAACATAGTCCGGATAGACTTTAGCCTAGCCACATAAGTAAATGACTCCTCAAGGTCTATGCTTTCTATTTGGGCATACCCATTGGTTATAAGTCTAACCTTATTTCTAGTCATCATGCCATGATTTTCATGTTTGTTTCTAAATGTCTATTTTGTTTTAATGACATTCTTGATAGAGGGTCTCTTAATTAGGAACCGTACATCATTCCTCTTGAATTGGTTGAGCTCCTCTTGCATGGCATTGATCTAGTCTGGATCATTTCGAGCCTCTATTACTTTTTTAGGCTGTATCTTGGAGATGAAACAAAGATGACTTAAGATGTTTTCAATTTTCCTTCTTGTTCTCACTCCATCCTTTAGATCATCAAGGATATCATTAGGTGATAATCATTTTTGTGATCCTTTTCTCCTTAGGATAAGGTTAAGCTTCACCTTTATCCTCCAAAATTTATTGTGATGAGAGTTCATCTTAAGTTTTTCTCATCACACCAATCTGAGAACTTATGGTTCTTGAATTCCCTTCTATGGTTGCTTCGAATATGCTTGATGGAGTTGTCCTTTTCAACTTGTGTTCTTTTGTAACTCATTAAATGCCTCGGATTTCTTTCTTAGGAATGACACCTAAGTGAAACATGAAAAATCATCTAGTACTACCATGAAGTACTTTTTACCTCCTAGACTCTCTGTTCTTGTTAGACTGGCCAAGTCCATTTGGAGAAGTTTCTAGAGGTCTAGATGTCCCTATTTACTTTGTCTTCTTATGAGGGACTCTAGTTTATTTGCCCATTTGACAACCTTTGTACATAGGATTGTCAACTTGGGTCAACCTAGGTAAGTCTTTGACTATTTCTTTCTTGCTTAGCCTAGAAAGGTCTCTAAAGTTGATATGACCTAACCTTTAATACCAAAGATTAGTCTCATCATTTTAAGACATATTATAAGCATCCAACTCATGCTTGTTAGGTTCTATGACAAAGCACTTGTTGCTTGTCCTTAACCCTTTGACAAGGTATTCATCACTTTCCTTGTCCTTAATCTCACACTCATCCTTTATAAGGTACACACCATAACCTTTATCACAGATTTGGCTTATACTAATTAGATTGTGCTTTAAGCCTTGTACAAATAAGATATTGGTGAGTGTTGGGATATTTAGGACCTCTATGGTTCCCTTACCAATGATCTTGGCAATGTCTCTATCACCAAATGTGACACTCCTACCTTGAGTTTTCTCAAGATTGACGAATAATGATTAATCCCGGTCATGTCTCTAGAGCACCCACTATCAAGGTACCACCTTGATGTGCTCCCAGCTCTTAGAGCCATATGGATGACTAAGCATTTTAGCTCATCCTTCTTAACCGATATTTTTCATAGGATTTTTTCTTTTTGTGTTTTGTAGATGGGCTAGATCCTTCTTCTTTTGAAGGTTTCTATTTTCAACATTTTGAAAA
>JAOXJP010214329.1:0-11821 GCA_025762735.1 Platanus orientalis
ATTGATATATTTGGCTAGTTTGAGAGCCATATTGTATTGGGACCTTGTTCCCTTACTTGGACCATATTTACCATATTCAGTTATTGAGAACCGTATTGGTAGTTTACTTAATCCCTTGTGTCAACGTTCGGAGATGCCGTGTGACAAAGAGTAAGTCCTTGGCTTGAAGACAACTAAGGCCGTGCTTGCCGGAGACATCAAGTATGTAGTTTAAGGTATGCACATATACCTTACCCTTGTGTCAACGGTTGGAGACGTCGTGTGACGAATTGTAAAACCTTAGCTCGGAGACAACCAAGGCTGTGCTTACCGGAAACACCAAACACGAGACTTAAAAATGTTAGCTCAATACCTTGTAATCTTTGTAAAAGATTGATTAATAAAATTGAATAGTTTAAAGTAGACGTAGGCCCCGGTGTGGCTGAACCACTATAAATTCTTGTGTTGTGATGTGTGATCTTTGTGTGATTGTTCTTTACATTTTTATATTTGCAATCATTAGCATTTGAGCACCAAACATATTAAGTAAGTTAAATTAAACTTGAACATCACTAACTCATCTAATTAAGATTGGGGTAAAAAAATTTAAAAATCTAATTAAATCCTATTCACCCCCCTCTAGGATTACATACTTAGCAATTTCAACTATCATTATGAACACTACTACAAGAGATTGGTTCTGTAGCATAGGTTCATATGAGTTTATGCCATGACAATAAAACTGCCATTAGTGTATCTCATAATCCTGTACAACATGACAAAAAAAAATGTATTGAAGTAGACAAACACTTTATTCGAGAAAATTACTCTTTTGATTGGTTTGTACTCCTTTTGTGAAGACAAAACAACAGTTGACCAAGGGATTAAGTAAGAGTAGACTAATTGAAATTTTAGGAAAACTGGATATGTATAATATTTGTACACAAGCTTGAGGGGGAGTGTTGAAATGTAGCACATAAGGTGGTAACGAATGAATAAGGGTAAAATTGTCTGTAACATATGGTTGGGTAGTATATGAGGTTTTTTTTTGTATTGGTAATGGTATGAATGTAATTTCATTCAACTTTGCATGTAAATACTACCAACCATATGAGACATAATATACTCATATGTTTCTCCACCTATACGATATTCAACACTTGAGGGTGAGCGTTTTCCAAGCTATGGGAATTGATGATGTAGCTGGTCAATTTTTGGAATGTTGAGAGCACCCTAAGTTCTCCAAATCTGATTAAAATGGGTTAGACATCCTTGAGAGTCTATGGCACTTCATAGATTGGCATTAAATTTTGTTGTTTCTTCTATAATGATTGTTTGCTTAAAGTAATTTTATGATTCTTGTTTCTAGTACTGGGATTAAAAGAATATCATAAGGGCTGTTATTTATGTTAATAACAAATTAACCAACTCTCCTGAAACCTTAAGGTGTTAGGAGATACATGAATTAATACTTCAACACTCACACTCAAGAGGAACACTGTTCTCTCCTAGGAACACTTGGGGAACCAGGTGCAAGTGCACACACGTGCAATACTACACTTTTAGGAGAATACGTTACTTCCATAGTGATTTGAACTTGCAACTCGGCTTAATGAATTTGTGTGATTGAAGCGTTGTACTAATTTAGGGTTTGTTGGAGGAAGAAGAAGAAGAAGAAGAGAGGAAAGGGGGAAATCGTATGGAGAGGTTCAAGATGCGCTTCCATCTATATTGACATATATTCTAAAGATAGGAATATAATACAAGGAGATATTTACAAGTGTGCCCTTATACACCAATATACAAGTATACCCTCACATATTGTACTCCTATATATATCAACACTTCCCCTTAAGTTGGTATGTTGTGCATACTAAGCTTATCAACAATCTTATTAAAGATAGGATTGCACAACCCTTTGGTGAACATAGTAATCAACTGATCTTCAGTCTTCATAAAGGGGATACATATTTATTTGGTTTACAACTTCTCCTTGACGAAGTGTTTGTTAACCTTGACGTGTTTAGTTCTATCATGTTGAATAGGATTGTGAGCAATACTAATGGTAGTTTTGTTGTCACAATATAATCGTTTAGGGTCTTGAGAGTTAAATCTCAACTCTCTAAAAAAACCACGTATCCATAGCATCTCACAAATCCCACATACCATGACTCAAAAATCTTCCTTTGCACTTGATCGGGCTACAATTGGTTGCTTCTTGCTATGCCAAGAGACAATGTTACTTCCTATAAAAATACAGTAACCTGGACCTCTTATTAGTGACAGATTTGGCCCAATCTACATCGGTGAAGGCCTCTACTTGAAGATTGCGTGTTCTACCATACAAGAGTCCTTGACATGAACTCTTCTTTAAGTAACGAACAATGCGGTATGCTGTTTCAAGATGCTTGGTTGTGGGAACATGTATAAGCTAACTGACCACTCCAACCGCATAAGAGATAATAGGTCTAGTCAAGGTCAAGTAAATAAGTTTTCCTATAAGTCTCTGGTAATGCCTAATATTAATAAGTCAGTGGCCTTCATTTATGTATATACGATGCTTAGACTCAATGGGAGTGTCACAAGGTTTATATCCTAGCATCCTAGAGTTCTGGAGAAGATCTAACACACATTTGCACTGAGACAGAAAAAGACGATCTTTGGATCTAACAATTTTAATCCCAAGGAAATATCTCAGAAACCCTATCACCTTCCCTTGCTAATGTTTTACTAAGAGAGTATGATCTGCTTAACACTTTTTGCAGTTATTTTTGAGTATGGAATCACAAAACCTTTTAAACCATGCTCGGGGAGATTGTTTGAAACCATAGAAAGCTTTCTTGAGGTGACACACTTCTCCTTTGCTAGTAGAGAGCTGAAAACCAGGAGGTAATCTCATGTAAACTTCCTCTTTAAGGTCTCCATGAAGGAGAGCATTCTTGACATCAAGTTGAAATAATGACCATCCTTGATTAGCAGTAACAGAGATTAAGATATTAACATAATTCATCTTTGCTACTGGGGAAAAGGTCTCTTGATAGTCAATCCCAAATGTCTGAGTATAACCCTTAGTTACCAATCTAGCTTTATAACATTCAATAATGCCATTCGGCTATAGCTTCATAGTGAATACCCATATGCACCCCACAGGTTCTTTTTCTCTTGAAAGATCTATGACATCCCATGTGTTCTTTTCTAAGGCCTGCATTTCTTCATTCATTTCTCTTCTCCACTGAGGTTGGGAAAGAGCTTGAGGTACACTGCATGAAATGAAAATAAAAGAAGAAATGAATAAAGCCATAAATTTAGGAGACAAAGAGTCATAGCACACATAATTAGCAATGAGATGCTGAGTATAAGAACGATTACCCTTCCTAACAAAATAGGAAGATGAGAATCATTTTTTTTATAGGTAATTATTGGTGAAGACAGGTTTTGAACCCATGTTTGTGGTACGACACCCACAGACTTTACCAACTTAGCCAATTGGCATCTTCTAAGATGAGAATCGTTAGGATGCATAGAAAGAACAATACCTGGAGAAGAGGTGACTTGTTGGAGAGGCACATGAGAATAGGGCCAACTTTCTACTTATTTTAAATGAACACATGAGTATAATCTTTCACCTAAGCCTTCTATTGAGAGGGTGTCACTGGGTATTTCTCGTTTTGAACAACTCTTTGTTCTCTCCCCCTTACTATGACATCTGTCGATATTGAAGAGATACGTAGGAATAGGGAGAGGAAGAGCCACCTCATCTTCTCCTTCACATCATTTCTCTCTTTGAAGATGAGGCTGACTAAGGGAAAAAAAGGAAACAGACTTGTAGTATGTAACATCCATTGAAACAAAATGCTTCCGAGAAGAGGGATAGTAGCATTTATATCCCTTTTAAGTCGGAGCAAACCAAATGAAGATACACTTAAGTGCTTTGGGATCTAACTTGGAGCAATTCAACCTATAGAAATGGACATAGAAAATGCACTGAAAACCTTGGGAGGAAAAGAGGATCCAATAGTAGAATCTGAAAAAAGAAAGAGAGAAGAGCGAAGAATCCGGGAGGGCATTTGATTTATAAGATATGTAGCAGTTTAAAGAGCATCTGCATAAAAAATTTGGGAAACATTCATAGTGAATAATATGGCACGAGTAATCTCTAAAGATGGTGGTTTTTTTCTATCAACAATCTTATTTTGGTCAGGAGTTTTTGGACAAGTGGTTTGATGAAGGATGTCATGCTATGAGAGATAGGAGAAAAAAAAATAGACATTTATTCACTTCCATTATTAGAATGAAGAATACGAATATTGAAATCAAACATAGTATCATCCACTTTATGAAACAATTGAAAAGTAGAAAACATTTTATGTTTAATATGCAACAAATAAACCCAAGTAATACGAGTAAAGTCTCCACGAAGGTAACAAAATAAGATAACCAAATAAATAAGTAACATGAGCAAGACCCCACACATCAGAATGCATAAGAGAAAAAAAGAGATGTACTCCTACTATTACTCATAGGATATATAGATCTATAATGTTTGTTGAACTTAAAAATTTTACAATGAAAATTAAACATAGAAATAATACTATATAAACTAGGAAATAGTTATTGTAAAGTAAGAGGGGTGGCCAAGTCGATAGTGCCACTGCATAAGTTGAGACAAAGGAACGTAGGAGAAGATGTCTGCTGCATTGGGAAAGCAATATGTGAGCTCTTATCAAGAACATACAACCCCTTCTCTTCACAGCCTCTACCAATAGTCTACCTTGTCACCAAGTTCTGAAAGACACGATAAAAAGGAAAGAAAGTGACACTACCATTCAAAGACTTAGTCATATGACTAATAGAAATAAGGTTAAGCTAAAAGTTAGGAACTTGAAAAATATATGAAAAGAGATAAAGAGAAAATAACAGGAATAGAAGCAGTTCCAGCAATAGGAGATAAGGAATCATTAGTAATGCGAACCTTGTCTCGACTATAACAAATAGTATAAGAAAAAAAAATGGACCACATGCTTGTCATGTAGTTAGAGGCACCCGAATCAATAATCTTTGAGGGGTTAGAAGTAGGAGAGAAAGCACTGAGAGCAAAGTCCTGAATACCTGCAACGATCATGGAAGATGTGGAGGCATTTCCAGAGAAAGAATCCAATTGAGCTATAAACCGGCGAATAAACTCTTATCTTCTAATGAGAAGAACTAGGTGGTTCATGGAGTGGTAGAAGGAACAACATTAGACAGTGTCGCTGCATAGGCACTTGAATGACCCCTAATAAAAAGACAGGAGGAAATACCATGGCCACCAGTATTATAAGAACAACATTGAGGCGGATGGGGAATGGGCTCTTGGGGATGAGTATGAAGGTCCCAACAGGTTGCTCGTGTATGTCGAGGATGACCATAATGATCATATTGCAAATGATCTCGGTCATCAGAGGAAGCACTCTGTTGGCTAGAACCTCTACCACCATGGATGCCACCACTGCTGTGTCCCCTATGGTGGGAAGCAAAAACCGAAGCATAATGCTTGATTACAGGAGATGGGAGCATAACATGATGTCTATGTACTTCCTAGTGGAGGAAGGAATAAACCTCAGATAAAGAGAGTAATGCAGCATGCATGTAGGATTGTGATGTGTGTGCATAAGATATATGAATTAAATTACTAAAGCAATAAAACGACATAAACTAGATTCCTATTTACACCATTCTCATGCAAAATTAGATAGTTCTTAAAGTAGGCTCATTATGTACTAGAGAAATTAGGGAAGACAAAACAATAAACAAGTAAAAGACCTATGCAATATTTTCAATATATCTAACTAATTTAAAGAAGGATAAAACTTAGAGTTGCTGTCCAGAAAATCATGTGCAAGAAGGTGGGCTAAAAGAGTTCAAAAGATGGTTATAATGTGGGAAAACATTACAATAACTATGGTTTTGCATGGGAGAAATTAATAGGAAGGTAGGAAATATGTTGAGACATATTTAGGTGCAGGAAATAAGGTTAAACAGTAGGAATATACTCAGAAATTTAATCTAACAGCCCCCAAACATATGCCACAACATACCAACAAATTACCCTATGTTAAGGAATTGAAAAAGAAACCAAAGACATAATCTAGCACCTTATTTGTTGAGGATTAGTCCCTTGAAGTGTCCTTTGTTGAAATCAAACCAAGTCCATGGAAATACTGGTTGAGATAGGGTAGTTGGAAGAACTGCCAAAACTGCTCATAGTTCCAAGAGGTGCCGTCAGCTGTGGATAAACCCAGGTGGATCTTGAATTTATTTATTTATTTATTGAGGATTTCTGCTACAGATGGTGTCACCAAAGGGTGTAGAACACCCAGAGAAGCCCAAATCAGATAAAGTCTTTGTAGTTTGGTGTTGATACTTGATTTCCTCAAGGCTGTCGTCGGACAACCTAGTTTCACACCTAGTGTGGGATAACTGAGGTGAGATTTAATTTTGATGGAGTTTATTTTGCTGTGTGTGCACTTAGAGAGGATCGTCCAAGGGTGAATTAAAACCTGGAAAAGACCAAACAACCAAATCCCTTGTTGTTTGGAGATGGTATACAATCTCCCAAAAACTGTCCAGATGCTGATTTAATGCGTAGCATGCAGTAAACTCCCTAGAACTTCTTTAAATCAGCAAGCTGCAGTGTAAGGTATGTATAGGGGGTGTCGCCCAGCCTTATGAGATGTTTGGAAAGTGATTGTTTGAACTCAACTTTGACATTGATGGTGTAGTGATGATTCTTTTGTTGGTTGTTAGTTTTCAGCAACACAATCTAAAATAAACTATAAAAAGATGAAAAAGAAGAAGGTGGGAGAACCTTTAATCCAAGGGGGCCTCCACCACTAGTGTTAAATTAGGTGGGGGCCTAGTCCCATTCCAGGGTTTTAGGATCTCCAACTTACAAGTAAGCAAAAATAAAGAAGAAGAAAGAGCAGACGTTGATATCAAAAAACATGTAATAGTTCATAATTAGAGACCAAGTCGTGGGAGGCATAAATAGACCCCCACGAATAGGTCTAATTACAAAAATTAGAAAGTAGACAAAAAAACCCCCCAGGGCTAATATGGCATGCCAAAAATACCCTCTTAACTACAAGTAATGACTAAAAACCCTAAATAAATTTCTAAAGACTAAAATACCCTCATAACATGTTTCCCCTCCCAACAAGAGACATAAAATAAATAAAACAATAAAATAAAAGACTCTAATATGCCGGAACCCTTTACTGGAACCAAAGTAGAGGTCCAACTCTCCTGCGCCTCCTCTGGTAGGTCTAGAACTCGCGTCTAGACCCAATGTCCTCATCAGAAGGAACACGTGGTTGACTAAGAAGTTGGACATGGACTTACTCATATTCCAGATTCAAACCAGCTAGGAGCTCAAACATATGGTGCTCCTCCAAATAACGGTAGAAAGAAGCACCATCAATAGGACCAGAAAGTGTGATATAAGTTGATTTACTCCTAAAGACTAAGCATGGCATTGTAATATGCCAAGATCGATTGCTCTCTTTGTCGCATTTGTCAAACCTGTTGGCGAAACTTATATACAAGGTCAATATGATCCTCCTCAAAATAGATTCAAGTGAGAGAGTCCCAAATGTGCCTGGCCAAGAAAAGAAACAAGCACGTCTTGCTAATAGATTTCATTGAATGAATCAACTATGTTATAACCATGGCATTTTCAGCCTCTCAATTCATGTAGGTAAGATCCTCATGCTTAGGGGCCTTAGTCTCCTTCGTAATGTAGCTTCACTTCCCGTGACCCATAATGGTGAGCTTTGTAGATTAAGATCAAGTGAGGAAGTTGGTACCATCCAACTTAACAGTGGTAATGGGAGTACTATAACTCTCAATAGAGTTACTGCCTAGACACCACTATGTGCTTGACTAGAGGAAGACTCACTCACATCTGACATGGCACCTCATCACAATACCAAACAACCACAGAACCAAAAATAACATTTGCCAAGCAAGCTCAAATAATAACATACTGAAATAGAAGGGCCAGATAGACCTTCGAAATCATGGCAAACGATCCCAAACTAAATACATAGTAGGATGTTGCAAGATATGGCTGATGGAAGCACCTCAAACAACCAAGAAGGGTACACGCAACAACCAAGATTCATGCAAAAGTCATATACTGAAGTAGCAATCCATATTGAAAAAATCTAGCAAAAACATGGCACTACGATTGAGGCTGTGCATACATAAGAGCATAAAGGGGGCCCTAAATAGGGAGACGAGGCATGAAGAGCACAAGAAACATACTGTCTAACAACAAACAAGCACTATAGTGCCAACATAGCAACCACAAAAGAGAAAACAAGTGTCAAAATCCAAAGAAAAAATCAAACAAAAATAGGTACATATATAGCCGGCGGAAGAAAATCATCATGAAACAACATGAAACTTGAGGCAAAATGTCACAATTAATGAGAGGAACTAGATCCATACAAGATCAACTGCTTAAACTTTGAGATTTGCATGAATCAAACCATAAACCCAAATCTGAGAAAATTCTCAGAAAATCGAAAAAAAATAGCAAACAACCTCAAATTGAACAAGGAATACCACCACAAATCATAAAAAAAAGAAATACACAGAATGAAAAATGTTGTCACTCACCTACTAGTTCCGTACCGATGGTGACATCATCCGTACGGCTAGATTACATTAGCAATAGACTCCTAGGTGCTATGTGAGGCTTCGTTATGATCAAATTACACTAGCAATCAACTCCTAAGTGCTCTGTGAGGCTTTGTCTACCTTGAATATGGTGTTCGATCTTTGATACCAAGTGGATTTATGTGATAAAAGTGTTATACCAAGCTAGGGTTTGTAGAAGGAAGAAGGAGGAAGAAGAAGAGAGGAAAGGGGGAAATCATATGGAGAGGTTCAAGAAACTTTCACATATGTATTGACATATAATCCGAAGAAATACAATACAAGGGTATATTTACAAATATGCCCCTATACACCAATGCACAAGTATATCCTCACATATTGTACTCCCATATACATCAATAGGCTTGGTTCTGATACCAAGATGATTTTATAGATGAATGTATGTAGTACGGATGAGAACATGAAGAATGAGAAAGAAGAAAGAAGGAAGAAGAGGGAAAAACGTATAAGTATGTACTCATACGGTTCGTAGCATTTATATGTAGGGTTAAATGTAATTCCGTTCATGCCCTTGCTAATACAATAAAGCTCCTATACTATCCAACCATACAACACAGACAATTTTACCCTTGTACATACGTTACCCCTTGTGTAGTACACTTCAACAATTTAGAGTTAGTAATAGCTCAAATATAAATGGGTGAAATCGCTTGAGGGGGATTAGACAACTTTTATTTGAGAATAAAGGACTTCTATTCAGACATCCCATTCCATTAATTGGTGCTTCTAGGGTTTCTAAACCCCAGCTATTTGATTGCTTCTTGTCTCTCTTGTTTGTTGTGTTCTCTCTCTCTCTCTTGCTCTCTCTCTCTTTGCTGAATTGTGAAGATTGATTTGTGGATTGCTAGTCAATTAAACCCTAGTTTTAGCACTTTGCAAGCGGCATTGCTTTCCTATACACATTAGCTTTAATGCCTCTGGTTGATTGAGATTTTAAGGCTATTGCTTCTTTGGGTTGTTCTTGATATTCTCCACATTAATTCATGAATCACCTTTCAGTTTAGGATAACTATTATTCAATGCAACTTAAAAGGATGATCATGCAGTCGCAACTGGATCTAGTTCTTATGCAAATCATGCAAAGGGAAATGTGGGGCATTGAATTATATATATGGCACTAGGGAAATGGGATATGATGATTATTTGAATTCTCACCTGATAGTCTATCATTTTTTGCTTTGGTGCCGGTTAATAATTGAAGGAGAAAGATTTGGTGGAAATAGTATAGAAGATAAAGACTGTGGAAGAAGATCATATTCATTGTTCGCTTTTCATTAATTAGCAACAGTTATTATAAAATATATAGTATTGTTCCTTAAATAAACTGGAAAGCAGAGTCAAAGAAACTGTCTTATAATAAAGGAAAATGAGAATTTATGGGATAAGAAACACAAAGGCAATTAAATATGTCTTGAGAACTTTGAACAATTACAAACAGTTACATAAGTTCTTTCTCCTTGTCATGCAATATTACAAAATGCATTACCCTGTTAGGTACCAACCTTTGCTAGGTGCTGTTCCAGGCTTCCAGCTTTGGGATATTTATACTGTTCTTAATCCTTCCTCAAGACCTACTTTTCCTCCTACCATCTGCTATTGTTATCATGACCTGACAAATCCATCTTAGTTCTAGTACTTTTGTTTTCTCTTTAGGTACCATTTTCTTTTTAGATTATAGATAAGATCTAATTCTGTATTAATAGAATAAGTGGATGAGTTAATTTCAGTTTCTATTAAACCTAAATAAATTTGTTAAATATTTTATAATGCTATAAAATTCTTCCTACCTGCTTCCACTTCCTGGCTTTTTGTATAATCTCAGCCCCTGCTCTTGTTTTGAGGTCTGCACCAGCCCCGCTCCCACTCTCATGTTGTGCGACTCATGGACTGATGATCTTTAAGTGATTTAACTCAATCTGCATCCAAGTCTTAATAATCAAATGGCCAATTGTAGTTTTTGGACACGAAACTGTTCTTAAAAGAAGATTACAAGTATCTTAAAAACTTGTTATTGGCTTCTATTTGCATATTGAGTAGTATTTTGTTCCCTTTTGCCTTGAGTGTTGCTCTCCCAAATAACAGCATCATATAAAATTTTGTTAAAAGATTGAGCTGGGGTTGTACACCATGCCATGGGGACTTCGTAAATTTGTCCTAGAAGTGCAAAGTAGTCAACAATGAAGTTCTTCTTTTGAATGCTTTCTGTCTTGTGAATAAATTAGTCTATCAATTATCAATCAGGTGTCCATGATTGTACCTAGCTTCCATTCTGGGATGTTCTTTCCATTTATAAAATCCTTAATTAGCTTAGAATCTCCTACAACCTGAAATGAGAAATGATGTAGCAGCATTGCAATGGCTTGAGAAGATATATCCTCTTTGGAAGCCCAAGCCAAGGTCCAAAGAGAATTTTAAAAAAAAAAAAGAATTTCAAGAAGAAAGCTTGCTCCCCACTTACTTAGAGTTAGTTTTCTTTATGTTTTGGGTTTAATTTAAAGGAATTTTATGTAATAAGGCCTTATGAACCATTGGATGGGAGTTAATAGCAATTTAGAAAAGTTTTAGAAATGTTTAGAGTTTTTTTTTTTATAAAGGTTTTCTAGTGCTGGCCATACAACCACTAGTTAGGGGTATTTTGGTCAAAACTTTATTTTAACAATTAGGTTCTTTATAAAAACCAGCCGTCACTTATGTAAAGGGTATTTTTTTGATCAATGAAAATTTGAAAGCTTGGAGCCTAACGGCTAGTGCTATTTTTCTCTTAAAGATTCCTCACACGAAGGTGAGTTCTCATCTCTTCTCCCCACACCCCTATCACTTTTCCTATTTCTTATTTTCTTTAATCTTGTTGATTTTTTGATTTCTATTCTTCTGTTCTTTTATTTCATTAGTAAAGCAATCTTGATTGGATTCATTTAATACTTGCATGATTTCTTAAAAAAGTTTACATTCTTGAATTTTGTATTTTAATTTTCAACATAGACTTCTTTCTTACTAGGAGGCTAGAAAAGTCAATATGTAAGGATTGTAAGGTTATTCCAGGAGAGAGTTTAACCACACAACATAGGCTAATGGTGTTAGATGTTCGAATTAAAAAATGGAAAAGAAAGAAACGAGGAAT
>JAOXJP010214350.1:0-11821 GCA_025762735.1 Platanus orientalis
GCATGAGCTTAAACTACGAGGCATTCCCCAATGTGGGTTGGGGGCGGCTCTTGGCATGCACAGAGATGGTGTCATGAGTTCCCTTAGGGGTTAGGTCCCCTCATGGGATAGTGCTTTGGAGCCTAGTGGGACGGCATTGCGCATTCACTTGAGGGTGAAGGTTAACCCAAACGGGTGCTACTAGCATGCACTATGCGACAGTGGCAGCCCGTGGAGAGCCGAGTGGGCTATCCCGTTGCCTTGGTGTGCTCGGGTGTCCTTGTGCTGGGCAAAATCCTGGCTTGGCCTTGGACAGCCACGGTAGTGGCATGGCAAGACTCGGGGGCGAGGTCTTGCATGAAAAAACATGATGCGCGAGTAAGGTGCCATGGCCTTCGGTGAACATATAGGCGGAGCATGGACTCCGGGGTCATTTGAGGCGCGCTTCAATGACACAGCATGGGCGCCAAAGTGGCTGAGTAGTCAGTGCACATGGGACATGTCGATGGGTCAGTTGATGGACTCAGATGGTTGAAAAGCTGACCTTGGCTAGGTGATGGTTGAGGTGTTGCACGGTTTTGACAGAGAGAAAAATCTAGCCGTGACAGTATGACTGCTAATGTTAGTAGCGAAGAGGTGTCAGAATTTATTTTTTTTTATGATGCTCTGATTCCAAGTTAACACCTGTAGAATATTAGTTAGAGAAGAAAAGATAAAGAAAGAAGAAACGAGAAAAAGAGATGATGGAATTGTATGAGTAGGGTATTCATAATCTGGTATTTATACCAGTACTGTATTGATATACCATACTTACGATATAGTAATGATATGGGTATATAATATGTAATACCCATGTGACACTATTACCCTTACAATACACAACAATTACAACATGCGCTTTCCCTTAGACTTGTATCTATACCTGACTTTTATTTCATCCATTCATTGACAACATTCCCTGGTAATTCTCATGAAGCATCAACCATTGATCTTGTACTCCCTTAAGACTAGATTTCCTCCTAATATCATCATATAAGAGCATTTTCATAACTTATTCAAGTACTACCATATCTTTTGCATACAAGTGTAATCACCAAGTGCACACACAAAGCAGGAAATGAGGTAAGGAACAATAGGCTTCTATCCCCATCTTGACATCAACCATGTACAGTTGATTCAATATCGAGTTAAACACATGTTATATGGTATCATACATCTAAGGGTTCATATGTCTTTATACAGGGTATACTTGTAAGTTGTACATAGTAAATACGTATACATGTACAACTTACAAAAATAGCTTTTTGTAAACCAAGGAGAAGAGGGACAGGCCTATGATTGACAACCTTTTTGACAACTCTTTAGATATAACAGATGCGGTAGTTCTTGAGTCTGTATTCTCTATGGAAGAGGTTAAAGAAGCTGTGTTATATGTGATTAAAGATAAATCTCTGGGTCCAGACGGGTTCTCAATGTTGTTCTATCAAGTTTGTTGGGATGTTATTAAAGATGACCTGATGAAGGTCTTTTCTGTGTTCTTCCATAGTGGAATCATTAATGTGGGGGTAAATGCCACCTTTCTAGTTCTCATTCCCAAAAAGGAAGGAGCCTATGAATTGTCAGATTATAGTCTTATTAGCTTGCTCACAAGCTTGTATAAAATCATTGCCAAGGTGTTATCTTTGAGATTGAGGAAAGTTATTGGAAAGGTTATATCTCCTGCTCAAAGTGCTTTTGTGAAGAGTAGACAAATTTTGGATGGGAGCCTCACCACCAATGAATGTGTTGATTGGTATAGGAAATAACCCTATATCCCCATTTCTCTTTACTATCGTGGCTGATGCCTTTAATGCCTTAATGTCAAAAGCTATTTCTACCTCCTTGATTGGAGGCTTTGTCGTGGGTAGAGACGGTCTATACATCTCCCATTTGCAATATGCCAATGATACTATATGCATCATTGGAAATTCTGAGGAGAACGCCTTAAATCTGAAGAGCATTCTGAAGATTTTGGAGATTATTTTTGGGCTTCGTGTAAACTTCATTAAGTCGACTTTGGCTAGTATTGGGGTAAATCCGTAGGAGTTGTCTCAATATGCCGATTTGTTGGGGTGTGAAATGGAGGAATGGCCATTGAAACATCTTGGTCTGCCATTGGGGGGACATCAAAGATCTACTGCCTTTTGGGACCCTGTGGTTGAAAAGGTTCAGAAGAAGCTGGCATGTTGGAAAATGTCTTATATTTCTTTGGGAAGAAGAATTACTCTTATTAGAGCGGCTTTGTCCAATATACCGGTATATTATATGTCTCTTTTTAAGATGCCTAATAAGGTGGTCAAAATTTTGAAAAAGCCTCAGAGAAATTTCCTTTGGGATGGTGGTATGGGTAAGAACGATCATTTGGTGAAGTGGGAGGATGTCTGTCGGCCAAAGCATCTTGGGGGTCTAGCCATTGGAAACTTGAAGGAGAGGAACCTAGCTCTTCTGAGAAAATGGATGTGAAGATTTTCTAACGAAGCAAACAACTTATGGCATTCTACAATTTTGAGCAAGTATGGTCGGCACCACAATGGATGGGATGTGAATCCTAATCTTCCTCGGTATTCTTCACTCCTTTAGAAGAATATCATCTTTGTGTTCCCATCTTATTTCCATCATACCCGGTTTTTAGTAATGGTGCTTCCATTAGGTTTTGGAAGGACCTTTGGTGAGGGGAACAGGTGTTATCCTTTCTTTTCCCTAGATTATTTGCTCTTGCTAATCATAAAGATGCTATGGTGTCAGATGTCCTGTCTTCTTCTCCTCTTGATTTGTCTTGGAATATTGTTTTTTCTCGAGACTTGTACGATTAGGAAGTCGACATGTTTGGTAATCTCTCCCATTTGTTAAAGGATGTATTTATTTCCGCTTCTTTTCCAGATAAAAAAAATTTGGGTTCCAAACTCCTCTAGTAATTTTTCATCTAAGTCCATGTTTACCTCCTTGTTGCCTTCCAATAGTTCTTCTCCTGCATTCCCAGTTGGTAGAGTCTGGAAGCCCCCTATCCCTCTTAGGGTAAAAGCTTTCTCATGGTCAGTGATTCTAAACTGTATCAACACAATGAACAATTTACAACAGAGATGTTTGTTCATGATTATTTCCCGAAATTAGTGTGTTTTGTGCAAGAAGGATGAGGAGCATGTTAATCATTTGTTTATTTATTGCCCTTTCTCCTCTAGTATTTGGCACTTCTTCCTTTCCAACTTAAATATTAGTTGGGTAATGCCAAGGCATTTGGTTGATCTCTTCCATCTTTGGAGACCTCCAAGACCCAGGGAAAGATTTCAAATCTTTTGGAGCTGCATTATTCATGCTATTCTTTGGAGAATTTGGAAATAAAGGAACAGGAGAATTTTTTAGAGGAAAGTTAATCCCAAAAATGAGGTTATTGGTACTATTATTGCGAGGCTGGATTTTTGTTCTCAAAGCTTTTCAAGACTTGTCTTTATCCTCTTTTATTAGAGATTCGATATCTTCCATTTCCTATTCCCCCTTTATAGGGCGGCCCTTGATCCCGAAGTGGCAGCCCCCTCCAATGGGAAGTCTAAAACTGAATTTTGTTGGATCTTCTCGGGGTAATCCGGGCCCGTGTGGATTCGAGGGTGTGATTAGGGATTTCTCAGGAAGGATTATTCACATTGTGCCTAGCCCTATTGCTCACGGCGAATCTACAAAGGCTGAAGTAATGGGTCTTTTAATGGGGCTCCGTAAAGTTAAAAAGATTGGGGTGCAGGAGATTATATTGGTAGAGGGGGATTCCAAAGTGGTGGTGGGTTGGGCTATGGCTCAATCCAAGGGGGCTTAGAGGTTTGATAATATTGTTCATGAAATCTGGTATTTGGTCTCTTGTATGAAGATCTCTTTTTCCTGTATTCCAAGAGTCCAAAATGAGATGGCAAACAATTTGACTAAGTGGGCGGTGGACCTTGATGATATAGTCATTTTTTATGTAATGCCTGATTTGTTGTCTTGAGGCCTTTGCCCTTGCGGTTTTCCCACGTTGTTGTATTATATGTTCCTCTCTTTTTTCTCTAATAAAATCACTATTCATCCAAAAAAAAAACCTATATATGTATTACTTACTTTTGATATATAACATAAAAGTACGAGAGAATATCTTTAACTCTCTATACATATCTTTGTAGTTAAGAAAGGTTACGGAGAGGGTGGTGGATGCTACCCAAGGTGCTTTTGTGAAGGGAAGACAAATTATGGATGGAATTCTCATTGCTATGAAATGTGTTGATGGGTTAAAGAAAGAGAAGAAGTCGGGGTTAGTGTGCAAGATTGGTATGGAGAAGGCCTATGACATAGTAGATTGGGATTTTCTAAAGTCAGTGCTCATGAATAAGGGCTTTGGAGACAAATGGATTTGTAGGATTAAGGGATGTTTGGATCACCCTCATTTTTCAATTATGCAAAATGGAGTCTCGAAAGGTTTTTTTAGTTCTTCTCGTGGTATCAGGCAAGGTGATCTTCTTTTTCAATTCTTGTTCACTCTAATGGCTGATGCTTTTAGTGCTCTAATGTCTAGAGCCATATCGAATTCCCTTCTTGATGGCTTTTACAAGATGGTGTTCAGATCTCTTTTACAATTTGTTGATGGCACTATATGCTTTATTAATGACTCAGGAGAGCAAATGGTCCATTTAAAATTTATCCTTAAGATCTTTGAGACGATATCAAGTCTTAAGGTGAACTTTTCGAAGTCGTGTCTGGCTAAGATTAGTGTCGATGATGTGGGAAGGTGGTCCGTTATGCCTAGGTTTTGGGTTGTAGGGTGGAGCAGTGGTCGTTGAAGTACCTCGGGATGCCTTTAGGAGGTAGCCAGAAATCTTGTGTTTTTTAGGACCCGCTGGTGAAAAGGGTGAATAAGAAGCTATCTAATTGGAAAAAGAATTATATTTCTTTGGGAAGTAGGATCACTTTGATCAAATCAGCTTTGGTAAATATTCCTATTTACTACATGTCCTTCAAGATGCCTACAAAAGTGGTGAAGGTCCTAAAAAAATATCAACGAGGTTTCCTTTGGGAAGGGGAGAGAGAGAAAAAATCTCATCTAGTCAGTTGGGAGGTGTCTTGTCGGCCTAAAATTCATGGAGGGTTGGGTGTGGGTCGTTTAAAGGATCAAAATATGGCATTGTTATCTAAATGAATATGGAGGTTCTCTACAGAAAGAGGAAGTTTATGGCATTCCATTATTCTAACTAAGCATGGTTGTCACTCAAATGGTAGAGATGTCAATCCTTCAACAAATTGTCTGTCTTCTTTGGTGTGAAAAAATATTATTAACCTTTTCCCAATCGTTGCTCCTCATATCAGATTTATTGTGGGAGATGGTAAATCTATTCGGTTTTGGAAGGATGTTTGGTTGAATGATCAATGTCTCTCTTCTTCCTTTCCTAAGCTTTTTAGATTGGCTTGTAATAAGGAAGCTAAAATCCAAAGGTTATTTCTAACTCTCCCTATGGAAGTTCTTGGACTTTGCCATTTTCTAAGAATCTCCATGATTGGGAAGTGGAATGGGTAGGTAAGCTTATGTCTAATCTTAATGAGGTGTTTCTTTCTCCTTCCTCTGTGGACCAAAGAGCTTGGACTTGGAACCGTCGGGTTTGTTTTCTTCCAAGTCTATCTTCCTTGCGCTATTTCATGCAAATCCTTTGGTCTCTCCCTTCCGGTCTTCTAAGATTTGGAAGCCTCTTATTCCTCCTCGGATAAAAACCTTCTCTTGGGCAGCTACCCTTAATCGAATTAACATTATGGATAATTTGCAACATACAAGACCTTTTGTCTCTTTCTCCGCATTGGTGTATTATGTGTAGAAAGGAGGGGGAGACTTTGAACCATCTTTTTCTCTATTGCATTTACTCAAGATCTATTTGGATTTATTTTCTCACTAATCTAAACATCTCTTGGGTGATGCCTAGAAATCTTGTGGACCTCTTTGTTTTATGGAGTGCTAGTGGGTTGGGGGAGAAAGCTAAACACCTCTGAAGTGCCTATGCATGCGGTGATATAGAACTTATGGAGAGAAAGGAACTTAAGAATCTTTGAAGACAAGCATAAGCCCTTTAATGAGGTCATTGATTCTATTATTCGAGAGGTGGGTAGTTGGTTATTTGTAACCAAAGAATTTCAAGGGCATCCATTGGCAGACTTTGCTCGTGACCAGAAGACTTACATTTTGATTGGCTCCTCGAGGATGACCAATCCCACAATGTGTTGGGACTCCTCCTCCTCTTAGTGTGTTTAAGCTTAATTTTGATGGGTCATCTTTGGGCAACCTGGGTCCAAGCGGCTTTGGTGGTGTTATTCAATACTCCCTTGGGGAGATTGTCAGAACCATCGTGAGTCGTATTGTTGTAGCCGACTCTACTAAAGCAGCGGTTATGGGGCTGCTAATGGGACTTCGTGAAATTCGTGACCTTAATTTGCATGCATCTTTGGTTAAAGGCGACTCATCGGTGGTGGTTGGGTGGGGTTTAGGATGTTCTGGTTATTGGAAATATACCCAATATATCCATGAAATCAATGATCTGGTGCATTCCTTGAATATTAAGTTAAGTCATATCCCAAGGTCCCAAAATGGGCTTGCGGACAATTTAGCTAAATGGGGGGTTGGGCTACAGAGTATTGTAAGATCCAATGTAATTTCGGAGTTTCTAGTGTAGGCCTTTGTGCTCTTTGTTTTTTGCTCTTATTTCTTTCTTAATAAAGTCGTTAATTATCAAAAAATATATATTTCTTTCATCTTCTTAATCTTTTTCTTATTCTACTTGAAACCCTAAATAACATCAAGCACCAACCTCCAAATTACCTAAAATTCCACTTGGTATCAAAGCCAAAGGTTCCAGGCTTATAGAGTTAGAAAAAAACCACATTATACCTATTGACGTCAACAAATATAGAGCTATCAACTATCTGATTATTTTCCGTATTCAATATGCTAAAATTTGATCCGAATGCATTTATTTCCAATTTGGTAATTCAACAAAATATCTGTATCTGTTGAAATTAATATATAATTAATATTTATATTAAAATATTGTAGGACATGTTATATAGAATACAATATATGAATACTTTAATCTTAAACTTAACCCATTTCTTATCTCCCATTCCCAATTTGAATGAAAGAAAACTCCAGTAGATAGTTCCCCATTCTCTCGTTGATCTATCAATCGTCTTCTATCTCTATAATTCCTAGGTCCTTATTGTTTTTGTAAATATCTGTAAAATATTAGAATTTAATCCGATATTCAATTAAATAAACAAATACAAATACGGATATGCCTATATCAGATTCGCATCCGACCATTGACAACCTTGAGCAGATGATACGCTGACCTCAGCATTTTGTACTGTGCCATGCAGCATGCTCCTGGCCTGCATGATCTTAAAATGCAACTGCACTCCTAAACAGTAGTTGGGGTGGCTCTAGGCTTACTGAAGAAGTTACATAGGATTCCTTTGGGTGATGAGTTCCCTCTTAGACCAGTGTGCTCAGGGTGGTGCAAGGCAAAATCCTGGCTTGGCACAGAACATCCCTCTATTGGCAAGGGAAAGAACGGGGACAATGTCTTCCAAGAAATGTCATGGTGCCTTCGTAGGGAGGCATGTGCATCAGCAGGCTTAATGTCTCGGACGAAAGCTTGAGGATGTGTTGTAGACAAGTTAGGCCTTCAGTGCTATATGGCGGAGTAACTAGAAGCTCCATGGTTATCTGATGTGCGCTTCGATAGCATGGTATGTGAGTAGAAGTGGTTGAATAGCCATGCACTTGGCTTAGTACAATTTGGAGCTAGATAAAATACAACAATGACACAAAGGACCCTGCAAGTGGGACAAGCGTCATGATGATGCAAAGGAGCTTATAGGATGGCCACAAGGGGCTTGACGTATAAGTGCTCATCGTGAGAAGTATCCCTATCAATGTATAGGAGCATATCGATGGGTCAAAGAACTCGAATGGCGTTAAGGCTCGTAGGGCTACATATAAGGCTGGGATGTGCCGAGCCGAGGTCAGACCGAGCTTAAGTCCAAACTACAAGCCCTGAGCCGGAACTCGACCTAAGCCCAAGCTCAAAAACCTGAGCATGGCCCATTCCAAAACTTCGAGCCAACTAAAACGCAACTCCCCACTATCACTTGCATTCTTTTGGCTCCTCCATCTGCATACTGAGTGCTTTCATGCTGTAAAATCGCACAAACCACTTTAAAAACTTAAAATACATAGACATTTAGAGAGTGAAAATTCCCAGAAATTTTCATCAATTAGTCTCTAAGCAAAAGCTATAGTTACACATTGTGTAAATTAATCATAATGTGGTCATTGGATTCTTCTCCGGCAACATAAATTATAAAGGATTAAGAAATGAAATTTTGAGCTACAATTCTCATAGATTCACCTATTAAACAAGTAGAACTTAAAACGAATGAAAAAACTAAAATTAAAATAGTAATCCCCATATTTCGAAGCAAATATGACCCCAAAAATTTTTAAAAACCCACCTTTTGGTAGCGAAACGTCCTGCTTCAATTTCCCAATGATGCCCATCGGTTCCATTCTGCGGAAACCTTCAATTAGAGAAGAACCCATGAATATGAAAACCATAACCAAATCAGGGGATAAGAAAAAAAAAAAACGATGCAAAAGAAATGGAAATTTGTCTTACTCAATTGTTTAAAAGGTGAACAAATGGTATTTATGAGGACCCACATGAGAGAGTACCAAATCAATCAATCGAAGAACAATGATTTTTCAAAAAAACATAAAGAACCTAGTTGCAGAAAAATCTGAAAAACAAGGATGATAATGCAATTGTTAACTGGTTGTCCAAAAAAAAATCTACTAACACAAATAAAAAGAGGAAGAGAGAGAGAGAGAGAGAGAAACGTTGGGAGAGAGAGAGAGAGTCATCGGAGAGAGGGGGGAGAACCGGAGATGACTTGGGGAGAAAGGGAGAGTAACTTAAGTTTGAGAATTTAGGGTTTTTAGTTTAGATAGTTTTAAGCAGTCAATAAAAAGGTATAACATTCTATATATGGGGTGGGCCCAAGCTAGATTCAGGTTTTCTTACTTCTATCCAGATTTGGCCCAAAAATAAGTCGAGCCTTACTCTTTGAGCCCGAGCCCAAACTTAACCAACCTAGCCCGACCAAACTACTGATCAAACAAGTCGGGCTTTGGGCTGGCTCGACCCAATTTGTAGCCTTAAAGGCTGGCCTTAACTAGGGTATAAACCTAGTGAAACTCTCATTGAGCCAAATCGCCACTTACAAGTAGATGTAGGACACCGACATATTGATATTGGTTGGTATCAGAGATTATTAAACAAGCTTATTTAGTTGACCTTGCCTAGATCGGACCTTTCTTATGCAATTGGGGGTTGTTAGTTAGTTCAAGGATGTTCCCACAACGTCTCATCTTAAAGCAACACATTGTATTTTACGATATTTGAAGAAGAATCCACGACAAGGACTCTTGTATAGAAAGAGGAAGGATTTGACAATTGAAGCCTTTACATATGCTGATCTGCGAATGATAGGAGGTCCACTTAGGTTACTGCACATTTGTTGTGAGAAACCTGGTTACTTGGCCCAATAAGAAACCGAATGTAGCAAGATCAAGTGCTTAAGTCGAGTTTAAAGCTATGGTTCACGAGATCTGTAAGATGTTATGGATCTGTGGCTTCTTGAGAAACTTGGGATTCAGCTCCCAAGATCCTATGCGGTTATATTGTGACAATAAAGACACCGTTATTATTCCCATGACCCTATTTAACATGATTGGATGAAAAACTGAGATAGACAGACATTTCGTCAAGGAAAAGTTACAATATGGACATATATGTATTCCCTTTGTAAGGAATGAAAATCAATTGATTGATTTATTCACAAAAGGCTATGTAGACCTAGCTTGAGTAAGATTGTTGGCAAGCTTGGTATGCATAATATCTACATACCAACTTAAGGGGGAGTATTGTAGATATACATATATGGGATCATACATGTAGGTGTTCATATGTTTTTGTACAAGGTATACTTGTAAATACCCATACATGTATTACTTACTTTTGACATATAAGATAAAAGAATAAGAGAGTATCTCTAACTTTCCATGCATATTCTTCCCATTCTCTTCTCTCCTTCTTCTTCCTACTCCTCTTCTTCTACGACTTGAAACCTTAAATTGTCTCAAGCAACAACCTCCAAATTACCTAGAATTCTACCACACATTCATGGGTTCCAAAAGATCCTCTCCTTTTGTCAAAATTTAATGATAGAATAGAACTACCCTTTCAAGTATAGCTTGCTGGTCAAGTTATTCCCATATACAGAATACAAGCACACAGCCTACGTAGTTCGGCAACTTTGTCTACGTTCACAGGATGAGGGATCGAGTTCCACTTAATGGAAAACACAAAGTTTTATGCCTTATCATCCCTCTATTCTCTTTAAAAACCTAGAAGAAAAAAACAAGAGAATCCCCAAACATTTTTTTCTCGTAACCCTTTTACACCCTTGACACAACATCTCTAAGAAATCTGTAAACAACATTTGCTTACAATTTCTTTCTCCCATACCCTTTCCTAATCGGTTATAAGAACTTTATATAAAGTTCACCCCAAAATGCCTTCGTCTCCTTTATGTACAAAGAGAGACAATTTCAAAATAGAGACCACTTCTATCTTGAAGTTCAAACCTCGTCAGTTGGGTTGCTCTCCAATCTAATGACTAAGAAACAAAAGTTTAACCAAAATTTATAGCTCATTTTCCAATTAAATAAAATAAACAAGCAAAAATTCCAATGACAAAAAATATTAAGGTTTGCATGCGTAATTATTCACCTAATGTGTGCATCAAGTGATGAGCAATTTTATATCAAAGATATTACTAATAAGTTGGTCTTCAATTAACCAATAAGTTTTAAAAAAATGAAACAGTCCAAATTGGTGACCAATAATTGACAAGTTTAGTCCATGGAGCAAGATCTAACTAGATCCTAACAAAAGAATATCCCATTTCCATATACACATCCATATACGCAGCCCATGGCATCTCAACTAAAGAACCTTCCAGACAATGGCAGACCAAAACACTCATTTTGTATAAATTCTACAGCCCTAATATTGCTGACAAATTTTCATTTTGGACTAATTTTCCCATCAAATTTATTCACATTCTGCTTTTTATTGGTAATGGTGAATATCAATATGAGAAATAATAATAATAAAGAAATTAGAAACCAAATTAAGATCACAAGGATAAATCATTTCACTTCCTTTGTCAAGCCCTTCTAGGCCTCAAATGTGGAAAATGTAAACCAACAAATTAGAAACAAACCATTAGTCATCCAAAAGTTAATCATCTCCCTCTGTCGACTCAAGGCTTTCAAAACACATCACTCAACTTTAATCTGTGATTAAAAACCAACTTGGGTTGAAGTGATGAAGAACCAACCTTTGATGGGTCCAAATAGCCGCCTTCCAACTTTCAATCTGCATGGGTAACCAAGACCTTAATAGCAATGTAAAGAGAACAACGAGTTGGCCACCTCCCACAAAACCTCCCACTCCTATCTCCCACTTCTTGCTTCTAGAGCACTTCTACACAACATATCTTATATCACACCCAATTCTGATGCAGGACAGCCTAGGGGTGGCTGCAAACTTGTGGATTTTGGCTCCACAAAATACTAGGACAGATTCCAACTCAGAATTTTATCAAATAAGTTTCAAGAAGTTAAGGTTTCACGAAAGAAAATGAAGAATCACAATTCCAAGCCTTTAACCCACCACAC